>RXON01002915.1:0-127398 GCA_009667805.1 Leptobrachium leishanense | reverse complement strand
TCCCAATTGCTTTTTTAAATTCCCACCTCTTGATGATGGATTGAGTTGTTTAAGACCAAGAAAACTTAATCCTTTAGGGTCTTGTCTATGTACTTTCTTGAAATGCATGGAAACTGTATGTATAACCACAACAGAAGCATATGTAAAATATTTCACTTCTATATTGAATCTTTTAGAGAAGACATACTGGAAGGGGGTGTAGTCACAAGTGACATACAGTCACTCTATCCTTCAATACCTAAAGGAAAAGAAGCAACAAGATATTTTCTGAAATCTTCAAAAAAATCTATTACTGGTACAAATAGATTTTATATCTATACAAGTATATATGCTTGAAAACAATTATTTCTGGTTTGATAAAACATTTTATCTTCAGACTAATGGTACAACTATGGGCACCATGTTTGCCCCTAGCTATGCCGATCTTTTTTTGGCCCACTGAGAGACTACTTTTATGAGCGAAGGAAAAGAACGTTATTCATGTATAAAATATATTGATGGTATCTTTAATATCTGGCAAGGAAGTGAAAGAAAACTACAGCTTAAAAATTGAAGGAATACCATTATTATATTTTAAAGGTAACCACTATAGACAGTAGCATGAGATAAACAAAAAAAACACAAAAGTTGAAGAAGATGAGATATAGGGGAGCTACAACATGGCATAAGGTGAAGCAAGGATTAATTGGTATTGGATAAGTATTCCACAGTCCAATATGCTGAAGGGGTAACCCTAAAGAAAACAGTTGGAATAGATATTGGAACTGTGCAGAAGATTTCTTTATATATCGAAAACATAACTTTTAATGGAGACATTCAGAGGGAATTCCCTACATGGCAGAGAGGGAGCCTGGTTTCTGACGTCATTGGGCCCATGCACGAAGACGTCATTGGATGGAGGTAGGTCTGACTGAACTGACATCCAAGATGTCAGCTCCGTGCAAAAGAAGTCTGCGATCAGGACCGAGCTGCCGGACGTTGATATTCACATTCAAGAGGGATAGTGAAAGACGAGCTCAACATGTCATCAGATTGATAACTTATTAACACACATACATTAATATTTAATTAATACACACATACATTAATGCCTTGACTGCAGATGACGTGTGGAGTGTCCTGGGGATTCCAAGCAACATGCTTGAGGATGAGGATGTCTCCCACAAATCATCTCTTAGCAGCTCCAGGGGAGATCACTGAAGTTGGGGGATTTTGGGCTGGAATAATAACTTTATAATATTTTAATAATATTAAACACCACAATATTATTTTTTTAAGTCAGTAGCATTATGCGCTTTTTTTTAATAAAGCAAACAATGCCACTGCCCTGACTCCTCTTCTCATTTCTGATGTCGGGACCAAATGTGGAGGTGATGGCGCAAAGCGTTATTACACATTGGTGGTTCATCTAAAACACCAGCCGCTTTACTGCTGCCAGGAGAGCAGGGGTCCTTTGGACACCTGTATTTCCATTCTTTACACCCCACAAAGTCATGTTAGGTGTCACTGGACAGGACAGAGTCTGGCCTTTCTAAAGAATGTATAATGTAAAAGAAAAAAAAACAACCAGACATAAAATATGTTTTTATTTTGTTTTTATCTATCTTTTGTTCCAAAGCTATGGAATTGTCCATTTGTCACGTATAAAATGAGCAATACCACTGTCATTACTCACCGTCTCATTTCCCACGCCGCAGGCAAGGTCAGCATTTTATACATAGTTATATTATTCATAAAACTCAATGTGCCAAAATACAATGACAATTTTTTTTCAGTTTTGGTTAAAATCGCCTATTTTTAGACAAATGCACTTTGTTTCATTCTAAATTCAAATTCGGAAGAAAATCACCATTTTCGTTAATTTTTTCCATTTCCGAAAAACAAAAAACAAAAAATAAATAAAAATCATCCGTTCGAAAATACGAATCGTCCGGAAATACGAATTGTGGTATCAAAACGAAAACAACTAAACAAAATATTTGGAGGCAAAATGATCTGAAACAGATCCAAAACGGAAAGAAAATGATCCTAAACAAAAAAAAGGAACGAAAATGTGCCAAAACGAATAAAAAAAGCAGCAAAATGATTTCAAAATAAAACGGGGATTTTTGTAACATTGAAACTTATAGGATTCACTTATAGGTTTCAATTATAAAAAAATCCCAGTTTTATTACATATTTATTAAACCGTTTAGATCCTTTTTGCTGCTGTTCCTTTTTCCGTGTTTTTGTTTTTAACCGTGGAAGTATTTGGTGAGTGTATAAATTAAACCCACCATTTTGCCTCTTGGCTGAGAAGCAGTAAGAGAGTGGGCAGTTGCTCAGAGGAGCGGCTTCTGGTTTCATTAGGTAGGACTCACCTTATTAGAGGTGCCTTGATGGGGCAGGTGAGCTTACACTTCAATGGCTATTCAAGTTTTGTTTCACATGGAGTTGTATAGAAATGAGCCCAGATGACACTTTTTTTCTTGTTATGTTTTATACATGAAATGGATTGTTACTCCTTGTTGTTGCATGCGCTAGGGGTACTAGGAGTGCTAGCTTCTCCTTTTTTTCCAGCTACCCTTTCAGTTTCCCCCTGCTAGGTAATCAGATGAGGAGATGGTACTGACAGTCTGGCCCTGTCCTCTGTCTTGTCCTTCTTGTGTGTAAAACACCACACAGTACTATGAGGTTTATTAAAGTGAAGCTCTGTGATACGCTCATATACACCGCACATTACTGTGAGTTTTATTGCTGTGGAGCTCTGTGATACGGTCATACACACTGCACATTGCTGTGACTTTTTGCTGTGGAGCTCTGTGATACACTCATACACACTGCACATTACTGTGAGTAGTGATGGGCCGAACACCCCCGTGTTTGGTTTGAATTCAAACTCGAAGATCAGAAAAAGTTCGAATTCGAACACGATTCGAAAACAATGCAAGTCAAGGGGGCTCAAAAGTTCGAAAACTAAAGTGACCTCCAAGAGGGCATACATGCAAGATATTGGCCTTAAAAGGTGTATGGTGTCCGGGTACTGCCCTGGGGGACAGGAAACAATTAAAAAAAGTTTAAAAAAAGGACGTTTTTATAAATAAATAAATAATAAATGTGCACAGATTTTCGTTTCATTTCGGCTCGTTTTTTCAACAATTGATATCAACTATCGATTTGAAATGAACTATCAAATGGATATCGAGTAACTATCGAATTTGAAATGAACTATCAAATGGCTATCCATTTGATAGTTCATTTCAAATTCGATAGTTACTCGATATCCATTTGATAGTTAATTTCAAATGTTAAAAAAGGTGTGGGAAATGTTGAATCCCATAGGCTTCAATGTTAAAACTATTCCCGTTTTAATTCAACATCTAATAAATCATTGCTTATAATATTCTGCAGTCTGTTTATTTTTAGATTCTTTAAAAAAAATTCTCACAAAACTGAAGCAAAAAACAGAAAACCTTGCAGTCAGTTCCACAATGTTCTCAGCAAACTATTTTCTGTTTCCTTCTTCCTCCTTTCTTACAACTCTTCTGACTGTTGAGGCTTATCCGGCTTATCCATTGGCTCCCGGTCACTCAAGACCAAGGACAGCAGATCCACAATGACACCTTTCAAAATTTGATTTTCTACCTCCCGCAACACCAACATACTTAATGAGGATAAATCACAAACAATAACATACCCCCGCCTTGAATTATTCCTAATAGAGGAAGGAGTAGCAGGTTTGCTCATTTTCAGCCCCCCGCAGATTGTCAGTGCTGCAAGTCAGCAATAAAAACCTGTATTAAACCTGTACTATTACTCCTAAAGCACCTCCAAAAGCACCTGCCCTGCTTTAGTCTACACACCCAACTTTCATACATACAACTTTCATACATACATTGCATGTCCTCTGCCCCTGTGGCAATCCCTGGAAGGTCTGGGCCCTCGGTGGCATCACTGGCTGGCCAGGTGCCAGGAAATCCCAGTGGTCAAACGGCATCTCAGGGGGCGCGGCTTGGAGTGATGACGCGGAGCCGCTGGGTAAGTACAGCTAAGTACAGGGTGCGAGAGAGAGCTTGTTGCGCTGACGTGGAATTATTCCCACATCGCCAGCTGATCCCAGTTTACTGTGTCAAGCTATACCTAGCTACCGATTTTTGCTTTCATGAGGAACCTGCTTCTGGTTGATCCAGACTGCCTAATTGATGATTCTCTCGCTTATTCCCTAATGGTGTGTTTGCTGAGCTCTGTGCCCTGCAGGTCGCTGATTCCACTAACCCTTCATGGTATCTGGCTGATAGTGAATCGATAAGCGCATTGTACCGCACAGTCTCTGTTTGTGGTTTTGTCCTGCAGGTTATTGTATCCAGTAACCCTTCGTGTTACCTGCCTGGTAGCAAGGTGATAGACACATTTAATCACACAGTCTCTGAATGTGGTACTGTCCTGAAGGTTATTGAACCCATTAACCCTTCATGTTACCTGGCTGGTATCAAGGTGATAGACGCATGTAATAACACTGTCTCTGAATGTGGTACTGCCCTGCAGGTTATTGAATCCATTGACCCCTCCTATTGCCTGACCTATATCAAGACGTTAAGAACATTGAACCACATTGTCTCTGATTACAGGCCTGCCCTGCAGGTTGCCAAATCCATCAACTTTCCATGCAGTGTGACTGGTGTTGAGTTGAAATACATAAACACCACCCCTGATTGTAGGTCTGCCCTACAGGTTACCGAAATCTCTGAACAAACTGCATATATTACCATACTTATTGGTTTCAACGCAGAATGTACTTATTGCTTGTGAAATCAAAATCGTGATAATATCTCACTAAGCTATTTCTGTCTGTGTTTAGTTAATTTGCTTTCACTCAGTAGACTCTTGGTCACGAAATCATCTGCTACTGAGTGGTATCTAGTTGTCTGTCTCTACTCCCTGCTTGGGAGCGCTAGGTGTGGCAGTTCTAACTGCTCTAAGCTTAGGTGTTACAGTGATCTGTCCAAAAGGGTCCAAACCGCACTACTCTAGTGTGAGTGATATATCAAACGCTACAGGTGGGACCTCTGGACAGCCCACATGGGCATCACAGCAATAGCTTGCCAAGAAGACGCAGAAGGCCTTTCAGTCCTAGGAACCTTGGAGGTGCTTAACTGGCCGTGTCCTGCTCATTGGAACTCTCGATCTTCTGGAAGTCTCCAAGCATGGTGCTGGTGTCAGCAGGTAGTTACATCCATCGTGATGCTGAATATTGCCAGTAGGTGATGCCCACTGTGAAATTGGAGGCTTCCATCATTTCCTCCCACCACTTCTAATGAATGGCTGCTGAAAAGTCACACAACTGCTCTCACAGCTGACGCGGTTAGGGCAATCACCCAACACAATGATCTAACCCCCACATCAAAATCCAATACTAGCCATAGACCCCGATGATGAGAGTGGTGTGATCTGCCTCTTCCTCGCTCCGCAGGCAGAGGTGCACTGGGAAGAAATAGATCCCAATGTTCCTCCGCATATTCCTCAGAAGCTTGGTCGGATCTCATTTGCATGAGAACGCATCTGTCTCCACTGAGTCATATGGATTCCTGGGGCAGATAACACTGTGGTGTTTAGCGCTGTTGGAGTTATCATTTAACACCTCAACGGCATTACCTCTGGACTTTTTTCATGTGCTTTTGCACAGGATACGAGCGAGGAAGGTAATTCTGCCAGACATCGGAATAGCAGGTAACCTGTTAGTGGTAAGTGACTGCTCGACATCGAATAGTGTCCTGAGAATATGAAGATTCTGAAATTATTCATAACCAGGAATTTGTGATTTTATTTTTGATGATGACATGCATATGATTACCAAATGGCCAATTTAACAAACCTTGACTCATTTTATCCAAAACATGTTTTTTTTGTTCATCTCTGGCTTTTTCAATAAAACGTAACATTTCGTGAAAAATATACAGGCTAAAAGTCCAGCACTTGAGGTCAATATGGCAAAGATCTCTACAGACACCATGTCCTTCCCTTTGGTGCTCAGGTAGGCCGGGATCATGGCGATCCATACACTGCAGAACACCAGCATGCTGAAGGTGATGTACTTTGCCTCATTAAAACTGTCCGGTAATGTCCTCACCATGAAAGCAAGAAGAAAACTCCCAGCGGCCAGAATCCCCATGTAACCCAATACAGAATAAAAGGCAATGACTGAGCCTTCATTACACTGAATGATGATGACCCCTGGATATGTCTGCATGTCATTTTCCTGGAAAGGAGGAGAAACTGACAACCAGATGAGGTTAATCAGGAATTGGATAGAAGAGACTATTGTGACAATATAATAAGAAATGTTGGCTCCCACCCATTTTCTCCAGAAACTTCCCGGTTTGGTGGCTTTAAATGCAATGCAAACGGTGATAGTTTTGGCCAAAACAGAAGACAATGCTACAGAGAAAATAATTCCAAACACAGCCTGCCGCAGCATGCAGGTTATGTCCACAGGACGGCCGAGGAACAGGAACACACAGAGGAAGCTCAGCATGATGGACACCAGGAGGAGGAAGCTCAGGTTCCGGTTATTAGCTCGGACAATTGGGGTGTTTCGGAATAAAATAAAGATTGCCAAGATTAGAATATTAATAAATGAAAATATTATGGAGATTATAGTAAAAACGAGAGTCAATGTGTCCTTTTCATACGACAGAAAGTTGTACATTTTGGGAATACACGTTACTCTCCTCCTGTCTGGCCATTCAGTCTCAGGACACATCCAGCAGCTGTCACTGTCTGCAACAAAAGATACAAACATGAATATTAATAGACATGTGCATTTGTTTTAGTACCAAAGCTATTTAGTCCGAATTTTGGGATAATTTAGTTTTCGTATGACTCAAGAGATACGAAACTGCGCAGTACAAAAAACTAAAGAAACTAAAATAAAAATGCACTACATTTTAGTTTCTGTTCTTTTTGTGATATTACATTGATGAGTGAAGGAGACCAGCAATGAAGAGCGCAACATCGCAAAGCTACAGAAAAGGTTTGTATGCGTAATCCTTCCCGACCCCTACCCAAAAATCTGACAGTGATAGAGCTCCAGAATACTCACTCGCAGCACAAACAGCCAGCACAGGAGAGGAAACCTTTACTTACCCTTGCATGTCTATGAGACAGACAAGATCAAAAAAGCAGCTGGAGAAGGAAAACATTCAAATAAATCACACTGAAAGCTAATGACAGAGGAGGGCTGGATAGTAAAAAACCCTTTATACCAAGCAGCGCTGGGAGAAGAGAGGGACTTTATAAAACGTGTGTTATCTCCCCTCCCGCTCTGCATAATAGGGGCTTAGGTCTGATACATTTTATATTATCCAGGAGCACTATCCCCCTTTCCTCATCTATAATACACATTTTATATAAAGTCCCTCTCCTCTCCCAGTGCTGCTTGTTATAAAGGGGTTTTTACGTCTGATACATTTAGTATCCAGCTCTCCCAGTTGCTCTGTCATTATGAGCCTTCAGTGTGATTTATTTGAATGTTTTCCCTGGATTTAAAGTGCTTTATTTTATAAAAAAATAAAATTGCACCAGTCATCTCTTCTCTGAGCTTTCAGACCGATTTACGTTAATATTTTCCCTATCCCTTGCTTTTATATTCCTGTCTGTCTCCCCCACAGAGATACAAAGTTTAAATATAAGTTCCCTCTCCTGTGCTGGATAAGCATTGCATTCCGAAGTTCTGCACCCTCCACATGCCAATGGAGTAGGATGTTCTATACAGAGAGGGGCATTAATTAATTCAGGAGGATGTTCTATACATTATTATTATTATTATTATTCTTTATTTATAAAGCGCCAGCATATTCCGCAGCGCTGTACAATAAGCACAGTATAGACAGGGTTACAATACATTGAACAACATTTGACAAACAGTACAGGAGGAGATGAGGGCCCTATTCCCGTAGGAACTCACAATCTGGGAGGGTTGGGGTTGGAAACAGGAGGAGAGGACTGTAAGGTGAGAGTGATTGATGGTTGCGTCAGTGAGTTGGGTGGTAGGCTTCCCTAAATAGGAATGTTTTAAGGGAGCGTTTGAAGGAAGAGAAGTTAGGGGAAAGTCTGACAGTACGAGGGAGAGCGTTCCAGAGAGTGGGGGCTGCGCGTGAGAAATCCTGCAGTCTATCATGGGAAGAGGTGATGCGGGGAGAAGCTAGGCGCAGGTCACTGTTTGACCTTAGGGAGCGGGCTGGGGTGTATTTGGTGATTAGTGAGGACAGGTAGTGGGGAGCTGAGTTAGTGAGGCTTTTGTATACAGAGAGGGGTATTAAATAATGCAGGTGGTGGATGTTGTATACATTAGACAGAGAGGGGTAATAATTAATGCAGGAGGATGTTCTATACATTATACAGAGAGGAGCCTTTTTTTTAGCCCTTTAAATCCAGTGGCTGTGAGCGCTGAGATCGGCTGCTTATTATCTCTCAGTACAGTGTATCAGGCTCAGCTGTTACAGTAACTGACTGTAACAGCGCTACTAATATAAATAATATTGTTATAACCTCTTATATATAAAAAATATTATTTACTAGTTTTACTGAAACTCTGAGCGCTGTGATGAGCAGCAGTCAGTTACTGTAACAGCTTTGCCTGACACATTGTGCTGAGAGTGAGAGATACTGTAACAAGCAGCGATCTCAGCCCTCTGAGGGGCCACTACAATAGTAATTGTATACACTGGTTTTCGGATGAATGAAATTAGTTTTCATACTTAAGAACTGAAAACGAATTTCTTTAGCAACTAAATAAATTGCATTTTAGGACTAATCCATTAGTTCAAAACCAAATTTTGTGCTGTGCACATGTCTAAATATTAATTGTTGTGGATGTTAATGTTTATTATTTTGAGAAATATCAGCAAAAAAGTCCTGCACATCAATCAGAAATGGGCAGACTCTGTATAAATCTTGATACGTTTTATCTTTCGGTTTCCACCATACCTCAAAAAATAAAATATATATATATATATATATCAACCAGTTAAGGAGCACTCACGGAATTAGAAAAAATAAAATGTTTACTTTATTGGGAACTCATTAAAAAAGATCGACATTTCTGCTCAAACAAGAGTCTTCATCAAGGATAAAATATAATAACAACAACCTGTATATTTATAACTTTAAGGAACATATTACTCACCAACCATGTACCGCGCTGTCTCTGACTGTGTCAACCCGAAACCTGGAAGTAGCACGTCAATGCCTTCTCTGCGCTCGCTAAAAAACGTAAACACGTTTTGCTTACTGCTTATGTTGTATTGTCATGGCAACCAGGCATATCCTAAGAGGCAGCCGGGCGGCGGAGGACTCAATGGCTACAAGAGATCTAATATGGTCCAAAACAACTATAAAAAAATGCTGTAAACTACCAATCCATATGCTGAATAACTATAGCCAACTGTGCAAAATAAATTACATAAATATCCAAGAAGCTGGAGTGTGCTGTTATACTGCTGATGTATAAATGTAAACTATGTGTAAATGTGAAACTATGCAAAAGTGAGTGTAAGAATTACTGAATGGATGTGAGAAATCTATGTCCATGTGCCAATCATGAAAGTGACTTCTAGCCTTAAATGAATTAAAAAATGTACAAAATCTAAATAGTGTGTGACCTAATGTAGATGCGCTATATATGATATAATATTGAGTAATTACTGTGTGTTGAAAAGTATATGTGCAGTGTCATGGGAAAACTATAACGTATGTGTTGTGATTAAACGTGTAATATATTGTGACGAATGTATGTTAAGTGAATATAAAACAAAAACGAGATGCATGAGTATATGATAATAACTATGTGTAAAAGAACGTGTCTGTAAATCATAAAAAATGTGTGTAGTGCAAGAAAGTGTGTTTAAATGTGTATGTGACCTCAAAAATGTGTGTTCAAGTGTAGATGCAAAAAGAATGGTGCAATGTATATATGTGAAAAAAGTGCTGCACGTAAAAAAACAAAAAGATAAAAAATAATAAAATAAATAAATAAATAAATAAAAAATAAATAATAAAAAATATAAATAAAAATAAAAAATAATAATAAAAAAATAAGAATAAAAATAAGAATAAAAATAAATAAATGTGAAAAAATAAATAAAAATAAATATAAAAATAAAAATAAATGATTGTGAAAAAAATAAAAATAAATAAATGTGAAAAAAGTAAAAAATATATAAACCGTGACCTGTGCATGAAAAATTCAGAGTGTGATGAACTGAATAAAAGGAAAGAAAAAAGAAAAACAGAAAGAAGAAAAAAGAAAAAAAGGAGAAAGAAAAAAGAACAAAAGAAAAGTAAAGAGAAAAGAAAAAAAGAAAAATAATAAACCGTGAGGTGTACCTAAGTGTTAAGCAGCATTGTCCCATATATAATGGAAGCTACAAAGGCTGTAAACACCATAAACAACTTAAGCGATTGCATAAAATAGATGTATATGTAGTCCTGTGTTTGATTTGGCTCTGAGGACTGCAGCTGTTATGCCTCTAGGGGGAGCCAGAGGACAATGTATGGGAACATACTTTATTGGACTCATGGACCACACCTCCCAGAATGCCCTTACAGGAAAAGGAAGGATCCAAGCTAAAAAGAAACAGGAAGTGTGGAGAGCATGCATGCAGTGTGGGCAGAACAAAGTGAGCAAAGAGAGTGAGCAGTGAGATAAGAGAGATTTTCCAGGATCTGTGCAAGCTGGAGCACAGAGAATCAGCAGCATCCGGTGCTGGAGAGTGTACCTTGGTCTGCTGTATATTGTGCTGGACTGTTCAGGAGGCGAGTGTGTTTGAAGAGGGGCCCTGTGTTAAGGAGGCCGCAGGCGGAGGGATTTGCTGGCGGCATTTGACTTCAGGCAGAGGAGATTCTGCATACAGCGTGGGGAAGAATTGATCGAGAGGTTGCAGATTGCTACAACGTTCAAGAGGCCTTCCTGGGACTGTGAGCAGCTGAAGTTGTGCGGTAACGAGCATCTTTTCTCTCTGTCTCGCTGACAGCATTCTATCCATCTTTACACTAACTAAGGATCACACAGCTGCTGAGCGGATTTTACCCACAGCCTTTCCTGTACTGGCAGCTACGTTATGCTAAAAGGGCCCCACCTCTTATGTGCACCAACTGGTACCCATCAGCGCTGTCATTAGGACGAAGATCAGGGTGGTTCCGGTTGTTTGGGAGGGTCCTGGGCTGGGAGGTTAGAGAGCAGTTGGTGTGTCTAGTTAGCTACTGTATTACCTGAAATCCTTTTATGCTGCCACTTGCATTTCAATACAAGTTTATATTGTTTATTGTACCATTGTGTAGTTGTTATTATTAGGTTCCTGCCTGGGCAAACAGTCCATGCCATGGATGCCCAGACAGGTGGAGGCACTGCCAACACTATGTATCCTTATTCCCAAAATGCGGAAACTCAGGACCAACAGGTAAAGCAAGAAGGTGTAACCCAGCTGGAGGGTGCCAGCGGGGGCGGCCCCCAGCGGCAAAAGAGCGTTACAGATGGAGGCACTGCTGAGATGAAAAAGGATACATTTTTCCACCTTACATTTGAGCCACGACCCACGGTGTCATTTGTAACTGAGTGGGCTATTAATCAGAGGATACCCATATACCAGGCCCTGATGGTATGCAATATACCACCCCAAGGACAGGCTATGCAATGCATTCGCGTGTTAGAGAACCTTCTACCAGGGACTATAGTGACCATCAAGGATGTGTTGAGAAACCAAACAGGAGAGAAATATATCCTGGTTTATGCATTGAAGGATCTCAGGAACTGCACAAAGCCAATAGGTCTTCATTTAAGCGATGAACTATCAGAGTTTTGTCCGATTGTATATGCCGGTGTAAAAGAGGAAGCAGGGGCCATTCCAAAGAGATGGCACTGGACATTACCTATTCCACCCCAAGAGGAGAAGAGGCTCCGTGTCAACCACATTGATTTTGTGGATGAAATACCGACCACGTCTTCTAGACCTAGCAATGTGCCAAACTCAACTGATGCTAGTAATGGCGATATACCAGATGTACTCAGGAAACTCTCAGAGGCAATTGTGACAGCTAATCATACTCATAGCTATCGCAAGTTGAGGGTATTCTCAGGGATACAACCCATTCCATCGGGAGAAGAGAGTTTTGAAATATGGAAGCGGAATGCAGCACAATTGCTGGGCGAATGGACCTGTACTGATGCTATGAAACGACAGAGAATAATGGAGAGTCTGCGGTCCCCAGCTACGGACATTATGAATGCACATAAAATCTTAAAAGGAGAAATTGAGTCTCAGGAGTACCTACTGGTATTACAACGAGTATATGGAGATGTGGAGGATGCCGAAAGTCTTCTCAATAAGTTCTATAATACCCGTCAAAAGAAACATGAGAGGTTGTCTGACTATGTTACCAGATTGCAAGTGTTTTTGGGAAAACTGATGGAAAAGAATGTAGTGTTACCTGCTCAAGCTCATGTGAAATTGACAAAACAAGTATTGCGGGGTCCCTTGTCCGATGACCCAGTAATTGTTACTTTGCGAGCAGGACTGACTAAAGAAGATTTAGATTTTATATTGCTCATAACCCAAGTGAAGGAGATCGAGAGTCAGATATTTTCTCCTGCCACCTCCAAAGAAAACCTGACGAAACCTCGGGAAAAAGAGAACACTGAAATGGCTAGCCTCAGGGAAAGACTAGCAGAATTAGAGTCTCAGTCACATCCTCCACGGCCCGAGCAGGATCCGAGAAGGGCAGAGCCCACCCGGCTGACTCGGAATCAACCAAGGGAGAGGAAATGTTTTACTTGCGGCCAGCCAGGACATTTTGCCAGGGAATGCCCTGCCCCTTCGGGAGAAGAAGACGGGCATGTGCTAGTGATAGGACCCCTGGAAGACAGTACAGTTTTCTCAAAGAAAATTAAGGAAAAAAGGAGAAACTGAACTAAAAAAAGAGCTCCTCGTTTACAGGCCAATCCCAAAGTAGGGCCCAGGTCTATCATCCACGTACTAATCAATGGCATCTATGCTTCAGCACTGTTAGATACTGGGTCACAGGTGACTATAGTTTACAGGTCATTCTATGATCAGCATTTAAAGCATCTGCCCTTACTGCCCACTGAAGAGATGCAGCTATGGGGCATGGGAGATCAAGTCTGCAAGACTGATGGAAGCATCAAGGTCGCCATCACCATTCCTCAGTTGAATACCGGAACAGAACAGAGCATGGAGTTGGAGGCCATAATCTGCCCAGACGTGAAGAGAGTTTATGCCCCCATCATACTCGGGACCAATGCCAGAGTGGTGCAGGATGTATTCAGAAACTACCTTGGGGGAACGAGGGGTGCTTCACTGGATCATCTGATGGAAGTTAGTCCGCACCTCGGAGAAGAGTGTCAGCGACTGGCATTGCAGGCTAAAGCTGGGAAATGCCATTACATCGGAATTGGAGCTGTGTTCATCAGACCAGGTGAAACACTATCCCTACGGGCCTCGGCAACTCTACATGATGGAATTTTAGATGGCGGGCGACAATACTTAATTGAATCCCTTCCGGAGGATGACGCCCAGAAAGGATGGATGGTCATACCTGAAGTTAAAGACTGGAAGAACCACCGGGGGCAAGCCTTTCCGGTGATGGTGCAAAACCTAACTCACACTGAAGTGCGTATAGACCGGGGTCAGCTGCTGGGAGTGATCCACCTGCTAGACCAAATCTCCTCGATTATGGCAGTGACAGCTGAAGAGGGGAAGATTCCCGGGACTCCTGTGGATTTCAGTCTAGAGGATTCTCCCCTATCCCAGGAATGGAAGGATAGTCTCCGAACTAAACTCCAAGCCAGAGAGAGTGTGTTCTCCAAAGAAGAGATGGATGTAGGCTGTGCAAAAAGTGCCACCCATGCCATTCGATTATCCAACTTTGCCCCCTTTCGGGAAAGATCTAGACGTATTCCACCCCATGACATACAAGATGTCAGGGATATTCTCCATCAGATGGAAGGAGCAGGGATTATTACAGAATCTCGTAGCCCCTATGCATCCCCAATCGTAGTAGTACGCAAGAAAAATGGATCAGTTCGGCTGTGCATAGATTACAGGACACTAAATAAGCGCACCATACCAGACCAGTATACGTTGCCCCGGATAGAAGATCTGCTGAATGCTCTGTCTGGAAGTCAGTGGTTCAGTGTACTTGATCTAAGGTCTGGGTATTACCAGGTACCCATGAAGGTAGATGATCAGGAAAAAAACGCCTTTATTTGTCCTCTGGGATTTTACCAGTTTACGCGGATGCCCCAAGGTATCACTGGAGCTCCCGCCACTTTCCAACGTCTAATGGAGAAAACCGTTGGGGATATGAACCCTCGAGAGTGCTTGGTGTACTTGGATGATCTCATAGTGTTTGGGAAGACTCCAGAGGAGCATGAGCACCGACTATTGAAAGTGTTGGATAGACTTGAAGCTGAGGGATTAAAACTATCCTTAGACAAATGCAAGTTCGCTAGAAGCTCTGTCACCTACGTGGGACATATAGTTTCTGCCCAAGGGGTTGCAACTGACCCGGCCAAAATCGAAGCTGAGGTGAACTGGCCCAAACCGGATAATGTTGGAGAACTAAGGTCCTTTCTTGGATTCTGTGGGTATTACCGTAGATTTGTGGAAGGCTACTCCAAGATAGCGCACAAATTGCATAATCTCCTAAAAGGCTCTTTAAGTGCAGATGGTTCTAAAGTGTTATATTCCAGAGATTCCTTCGGGGAAAAATGGACCTCTGAATGCGAGCAGGCCTTCCTCACCCTGAAGAAGAAGCTCACTGAAGCCCCAGTGCTGGCTTATGCAGACCCTGAAAGGCCTTATGTGCTCCATGTAGATGCTAGTCTGGAGGGCGTAGGAGGTGTACTACACCAGAGTTATGCTGAGGGACTGAGACCAGTTGCTTACATTAGTCGAAGCATAACAGGGAGTGAGAAGAACTACCCGGTCCACAAGCTGGAATTTTTGGCTCTTAAATGGGCAATAGTAGACAAACTTCATGATTATCTGTATGGGACAGAGTTTGAAGTAAGAACGGATAACAATCCCCTTACTTACATACAGACGACAGCAAAACTGGATGCCACCGGACATCGATGGTTGGCGGCGTTGTCGAATTACCGTTTCCATCTGAGATATAAACCGGGCCCCAAAAACATCAGTGCAGATGCGCTATCACGGCGACCCGGGCTTCCTCCTCATCAAGAAGAAGAGGAGTGGGAAGAAGTCCCTGGACCTGGAGTGAGGGCTCTATGTAATACGGCGGTAGTTGTAGAACACCCAGAAGACTTTACCGAACTTAGGGGAATAGACTCCATTAGCTGTTCATCTGGAGTTGTGCCCGAAGCCTTCAGTGCTCCCATTATCCTACAGCATTGGTCAGATATCACGACAGCGGACAAGCGGAGAGCTCAGGCTCAAGATTGGCATGTAGGCAATGTCATCAAGGCCGTGAAGGCGAAGAATCCTAACCTTCTGACCAGTCTTCCCTCAGGACTGAAGGAGATATTTCGGCGAGAATGGAGCAAATTGCATCTGGAGGAAGGGTTGTTGTATCGGATTATTGAGTACCATGATCACCCAGATCGCAAGCAGTTGGTGCTCCCTCACCGGTTCAGGGGGATGGTTCTGAGAGCCCTACACGATCAGCATGGACATCTTGGAATAGACAAAACATATGGTCTAGTGCAAGATAGATTTTTTTGGCCAAAGATGAGAGAGACGGTGGAGTAGTATATAAAAACCTGCAAAAGATGCATACAGAGGAAGACCCTACCCGTAAAGGCTGCACCCATGAGCCATCTTAAAAGTAATGGTCCCCTGGATCTGGTCTGCATGGATTTTCTGTGTATTGAAAATGACTCTGCTGGCATTGGAAATGTCCTGGTGGTTACAGATCATTTCACACGCTACGCACAAGCATTTCCCACCAAAGATCAAAAGGCATTGACGGTAGCCAAGACTTTGTGGCAAAAGTACGTTGTGCATTATGGTCTGCCCAATCGGATACATTCTGATCAGGGCAGAGATTTTGAAAGTCGAATCATCAAGGAATTCCTGAGCTTGCTCAACGTTAATAAGTCAAGGACTACTCCCTATCACCCAGAAGGCGATGCACAGCCTGAGCGATTTAACAGGACCCTTTTGGATATGTTGGGTACACTGCCACACGTAGAAAAAAGAGCTTGGAGTCGGCATGTGGAAGCTATGGTGCATGCTTACAACTGTACGAGACATGAATCTACTGGATTTTCACCATATTTCTTAATGTTTGGGAGGGAAGCCCGCTTGCCCATAGATTTGAGGCTGGGAGTTTCTTCAGATGGGTCGAGTCTCGTCTCTCATTATCAATATGTCAAGTCACTGAAACAGAACCTTCAGAGAGCTTATGAATTATCTACTCAGTCTGCTGCTAAGTTGAATGAACGAAACAAGAGGCGCTATGATGCCAAAGTAAAATATAGAGAGATACAGCCCGGGGATAAAGTTCTTCTCCGGAATCTAGGGGTGCCTGGGAAACATAAGCTTGCAGATAGATGGAAAGACATTCTGTTTGAAGTGGTCGCCAAGTTGCCAGGACTTCCTGTATACAAGATCAAGGGACCAGAAGGTCGTATCAAGGCATGGCACAGGAACCATCTGCTGCCAGTGTTATACTCCCAAGAAGAGCTCCAGAAAGGAAATGAAGAGAGTGAGAATATATTCGCACCACCTGTAAGGGGCGTGGAGGAGACAGTGCAAGACTGTAATGTGGAGAGAGCTAAAGAAAAGACCCTAGAATCCACTGACCACAGTGACGAGTGGTGGATGGTACAAGACACTTCTCAGCAGCCAACTCCCTCTCCTCCCATAGCCTCTTCTACATTGGATCCAAACAGCCCTAGTTTTGTGCCTGGGACCCCTGAAAGAGACTCTTGTATCATGGGAAAGCCAGGGCCTCAAGCCTCTGGTGACCTCCCCAACTCAATGGCAGGAGCCGAAGATTCCCAGGCACACTATGGACTTCCTCAGAGAGAATTGAGACAGGGCACTAGAGCGAGACAACCTCCCAGGGTTCTTACTTACGATCACGTTGGAGAACCTAGCTATGTCCCAGTGCCCCAGCTACACTGTAAAGTTGTTGATTTCCTGTATGCTTTTGCAGAAATGATGAATGTGGGAACTCCTGTTTATTAGAGCAGACTTCAAGATAGTTGACAATTGTCTAGATAGGACTGTTATGCAGGACTGTCATGCAGAAATGTATATGTTGCCGTTGTTTTTTTTTTTGTGTGTGTTCTTGCACTTGGCTAGTCTTGCCAGTGGAAGGCAAGGATTTTTTTACGAGGGGGAGAATGTAGTCCTGTGTTTGATTTGGCTCTGAGGACTGCAGCTGTTATGCCTCTAGGGGGAGCCAGAGGACAATGTATGGGAACATACTTTATTGGACTCATGGACCACACCTCCCAGAATGCCCTTACAGGAAAAGGAAGGATCCAAGCAAAAAAGAAACAGGAAGTGTAGAGCATGCATGCAGTGTGGGGAG
This sequence comes from Leptobrachium leishanense, assembly GCA_009667805.1. NCBI lineage: Eukaryota > Metazoa > Chordata > Amphibia > Anura > Megophryidae > Leptobrachium > Leptobrachium leishanense. The sequence continues at coordinate 109,842 of RXON01002915.1, read as the reverse complement.
AACAAAGTGAGCAAAGAGAGTGAGCAGTCAGATAAGAGAGATTTTCCAGGATCTGTGCAAGCTGGAGCACAGAGAATCAGCAGCATCCAGTGCTGGAGAGTGTACCTTGGTCTGCTGTATATTGTGCTGGACTGTTCAGGAGGCGAGTGTTTTGAAGAGGGGCCCTGTGTTAAGGAGGCCGCAGGCGGAGGGATTTGCTGGCGGCATTTGACTTCAGGCAGAGGAGATTCTGCATACAGCGTGGGGAAGAATTGATCGAGAGGTTGCAGATTGCTACAACGTTCAAGAGGCCTTCCTGGGACTGTGAGCAGCTGAAGTTGTGCGGTAACGAGCATCTTTTCTCTCTGTCTCGCTGACAGCATTCTATCCATCTTTACACTAACTAAGGATCACACAGCTGCTGAGCGGATTTTACCCACAGCCTTTCCTGTACTGGCAGCTACGTTATGCTAAAAGGGCCCCACCTCTTATGTGCACCAACTGGTACCCATCAGCGCTGTCATTAGGACGAAGATCAGGGTGGTTCCGGTTGTTTGGGAGGGTCCTGGGCTGGGAGGTTAGAGAGCAGTTGGTGTGTCTAGTTAGCTACTGTATTACCTGAAATCCTTTTATGCTGCCACTTGCATTTCAATACAAGTTTATATTGTTTATTGTACCATTGTGTAGTTGTTATTATTAGGTTCCTGCCTGGGCAAACAGTCCATGCCATGGATGCCCAGACAGGTGGAGGCACTGCCAACACTATGTATCCTTATTCCCAAAATGCAGAAACTCAGGACCAACAGGTAAAGCAAGAAGGTGTAACCCAGCTGGAGGGTGCCAGCGGGGGCGGCCCCCAGCGGCAAAAGAGCGTTACATATAAGAAATATTCTCATTAAGTCCATGAGGAGCCAATGTCTTTAAAGTCTTAATCCAGTATGTTTCACGTTGTAATAATAACTGCGAACGATCCCCTCCTCTGTGAGGGACTGGTACGTGGTCAATCACTATGAACCTAAGCGAGGGGAGAGGGTGTCGTTGTGCCACCGGTTTATCCGTGTGTCCGTCTCGGTATGTCGTATTGATGGCCGACCTATGTCCTCTAATCTGAACACGCAGAGTCAGATCCGTCTTTCCAACATAGGATAGGCCACATGGGCAGGTGATGAGGTAAATCACATATTGAGTAAGGCAAGTTATACGATATCTGATGTTAAACCTTTTTCCTGTAGTGGGATGTGCAAACGTAGAACAAGGTGTCATGTATCTACAAGTGACGCAATCCAAACACTGAAAGCAACCTTTCTTCTGTATTGGAGTGGGTAAACTATTAGAAGATACCGGGTCCGTTTTAACCAGAATGTCCTTCAAATTCTTTGTGCATCGGAAGCTTATTAAAGGTTTTTCATGAAATTATGAGGGAAGGGTCTATTTATTAATTATTATTTTTATTTTTAAATTTATTTTGAACATGATCATGTTGGGTATCCTTCGAAAGGCCTTTCCCAGGCCTTTCAAATGACACCCTCCATGACCTCCTGCGACGGATCTGGATATATCAGGGTTCAAATGAACCACATATCTCCACCAGGGGATTTCCTTGGGATATCCCCAGGCAGCTAGGGGTTCCCCGGCTATCTGACGTCTTCATGCTATGCGTGATGACATCCGACAGCGAGGGGGTACCCGGGGTGGATCCGCCATCCAAGATGGCGTCCCCCACTGGAGCTAGGCCGCAATTCGGTGCCGCAAGGCGCTGAAGTGCCTGAGGGGTTAAAGCCAGGCACCGTTTAAAAGGGGAGACTCTCCCCTTTTAAGCGGTGCCTCGCTTTTGACGCTGCTCCTTATCGATCGGGAGGGAGAGGGATCCGAGCATTGCCGGGAGTCGCCTGGGAATGACATCATCGCGCATGGCGTGATAATGTCATTGACGTCGGGAGGGGCTTAACTTCAGCATCTGAAGACACTGAAGTCAGACCGCCGCGGGACCCCGGACAGAGAGGTGAGTATCTCCGCCAGGGCTCCCGCAAGCAGATGACATGTGGGGCACGTCCTCCGCATATAGTGGGAGTCAATGAGGATGTGTCCCACACGTCATCCGCAGCGATGGGGTTAATTACTGGCTCATATACTCTGTATTGGGACCATTAAAAGGACCCCAGCCAGAAAACCAGGGCCGGATTTACAATTACGCAGAATAAGCATGTGTCTACAGCTGCGTGACTCCAGGTGGTGCCTTGATCTGAAAACAAAAATTTGATTTTATTCCTATTTAGACCCCTGTATCTCTGGATCTCTATAAACTAGGACATATAGGTCAGTATTACAAAGTTGGTGCTAACTTAACCAGAGCTGTTGTAAACTTACCCGAGCCATTATAGTCTGGGGAGTTGTTTTAACAACAGCTCTTTTTAAGTTAGCACCAGCTTCGTAATACTGCCCATAAAGTTTTGTTGGAAAGGCCAGAGTGTACCTTTCCAATGACATCAAACATGTTAATTTAGAAATAAAGTAACAAATAAATAAAGTATATATATTTTTTGTAATGTAGAACTGTTGATATAAAGTGAACAGTGATGCTGTGCTAACTCAACTTCTCATTTAACACACTGTTAGCAAGTGTGGAGGTGATGGCAAAATGCATTGGTTCATCAACAACCTAAACCAAGGCACTGGACTTTGGAACACTGCATCTCAGATTTTTACACCACAAAAGGTCAAGGGAGGTGTCATCAGAAAGGACAGAGTCTGGCCTTTCCAATAATCCCAAACATGACCATGTAATGTGCAAAAATAAAATATTGAAACAAAATAGTTTTTTTTCAGTTATAAGGCAGTGGCAATATGTGCTTTTGCAAACAAAGCAAATAACGCTGCTGGACTAACTCACCTTCTCATTTCCGATGCGTGACCAAATGTGGAGATTAGAGATGAGCCGAACGCCCCCGTGCTCGGTTCGACTTCGAACAATTTCAAAAGTCCAAGTTCGAACTCGAACACGATCCGAACTCAATGTAAGTCAATGGGACCTGAACGTTCAATTTATAGAGTGCCCTGCAAGAGGGCATATATGCAAGATATTTGCCATAAAAGGTGTATGGGGGTCCGGGTAGTGCCCTGGGAGACAGGAAACAAGGACAAAATTTTTTACAAAAAAAAGTTTTTAAAGGAACAGTGAGTTTTTCATGACTTAAAGGTTAAGAATAAAAACGAAAAATTCTTTCAAATATCATGCCTAGGAGGTCCCCATAACCTGCCCGTGAAGTGGCGGATTTGTAGGGTGTATAGAAACACTTAAAAACAAAAAAATGACTTTTCAAATGACAGTAAATGATTTTCCTTTAATCTATTCATAAACAACTGCTTAGAGCGGCAGCCTGTACGAAAAGCGGAGACGTTTTAGGACACACAGAACAAGTTTAGTGATTTTTTTTGGCTAAATTATAATGAACCTTATGCAGGCTTTGGATGAAAGTAACAATAGGTGCTTTAAAATTGGGCCTTTAGTGTCGGCAACCATACTGTCACACCGTAACCCCTCTGTGGTATTGTGGAAGAGTGCAGGGTTGGACCCTGTGTCAAATATTAAAATGATATGAATCTGGTACAGACGTCAGTGCTCCCAAATATTTTGCCTTTAGTGGCAGCAAGTGCCTTCACACCGTAACCCCTCTGAGGTATTGTGGAAGAGTGCAGTGGTGGAGGTTTTGGTAATGCAGAAGAGATCCCCAATCTATTCAGTTACGTCAGCAGCTATAACAAAATCGGGTCAGCAATGTTTAGGCACTTGTACTGCGCTACTGTATATGGTGAGAATCGGCGCACACCAGTAGCAACAGGAAGCAAACAGAACAGGCAGGGAATACACAGAGAGAATAGTCAAATGGCAGGCAAAGTCGGCAACAGATCGGGTCCTCAGAACAAGCAGGATCAGTAACAAGTATACAAACTGATTCGGTAAGCTAGCGATGCGGGAATAAAGGCTGAGACACACTGAGCGTGTAGCGACGCACAGCGAAGCGAAGAGAAGCAAACATTTTGCAGGCTTGACTTCACTCCGCTCAGCCTCGCAGCACCACTAACTAAATTAAGATGTACACTCAAAACCATTTCATTTTCACAAAGCACATGTTATATAGGCAAAAAAAAGTTTCTACGCAATAAAATACATCAAAAATTACTGTTAATTTAATAGGAATAGTATAAAAATATTAAAGAAAAGTTAACCCCATATCATATATATTATAGGGACACGGAGCACTGTGTATAGAGTAGGGATGCATTGATACCACACACAGACATATACGTATATATCAACACGCAGACCTATATATACATACAGTGGCAAGAAAAAGTATGTGAACCCTTTGGGATTACGTGGAGTTTTGCATGAATTGGTGATAAAATGTGCTCTGATCTTCATCTAAGTCACAACAAGTTGAAAAACACAGTCTGCTTAAAATAATACAACACAAACATTATATGTTTTCATGTGTTTATTGAACAGAACATGTAAACATTCACAGTGCAGGGTGGAAAAAGGATGTGAACCCCTAGCCTAATCACTTCTCCAAGAGCTAATTGGAGCCAGGAGTGAGCCAACCTTGAGTCCAATCAGTGTAATATTATTGGATGTATTGCTGAAAGCTGTCCTGCCCTTTAAAATCACACCAGTTTTGGGTTTACTGGTTTCAAGAAGCACTGCCTGATGTGAACCATGCCTCGCAGAAAAGAGCTCTCAGAAGACCTACGATCAAGAATTCTTGACTTGCATGAAGCTGGAAAGGGTTACAAAAGTATCTCCAAAAGCCTTGATGTTCATGTGTCCACGGTAAGACAGACTGTCTACAAATGGAGAAAGTTCAGCACTGTTGCTACTCTCCCTAGTCGTGGTTGTCCTGTAAAGATGACTGCAAGAGCACAGTGCAGAATGCTTAATGAGGTAAAGAATAATCCTAGAGTGTCAGCTAAAGACTTACAGAAATCTCTGGCACATGCTAACATTTTTGTTGACACATCTACAATAAGGAAAACATTAAACAAGAATAGAGTACATGGTAGGACACAACGGAGGAAGCCATTGCTGTCCAAAAAGAATATTGCAGCACATTTGAAGTTTGCAAAAGATAACCTGGATGTTCCACAGCACTACTGGCAAAATATTCTGTGGACAGATGAAACCAAAATTGAGTTGTTTGGAAAAAACACACAACACAATGTGTGGAGAAAAAAAGGCACAGCACACCAACATCAAAACCTCATCCCCACTGTAAAACATGCCGGAGGGAGCATCATGGTTTGGGGCTGCTTTGCTGCCTCAGGGCCTGGACAGATTGTTGTCATTAACACTTTCCAATGCGAGGACGCGCTGAGTGCGTCCTCCCTTTGCAGCGGCGATCGGCCGGGATTCCGGACGATCGTGGCGGCCCCCCGGTGCGGGCTGACATCATCGATGTCAGCCCAGCCGCCGGGACCCCGGCAGGCACGATAGACATTATCACGCATGCATGATGACGTTTATTTCAGGAACCCCCCCCACCATTGCAGGGAAGGTGCCTGAAGGGGATGGGGGGAGGTCCTTCAGACCTCTCCCCCTCCCCATCCGTGCGGGCCATCGGCTGAAGACAGGTACCGCTTGGAAGGGCACATCCTGCCCTTCCAAGCGGCGGCTGTCTTTAACCCCTAGGGGGCTGGATCACGATATGGCACTAACATGCGCCATATTGCGGTCCCCTCCCAGAGCTGGCCACCATGTAAACTGTAAACAAAAAATAATTAAAAATAAAAATAAGATTTAAAAAATAAAAAATTTTAAAAAAAATTTAATTTTTTTTTTTTTTTCTTTTATTAGTGCAGCAATATTGTTCCCATTTCAATTATAATGTGAATAATGATGCTGCACTAACGTTTTTTTCTATGGGGGGGCGTTTGCTAAAAAACATGTAATGTTCCCCAAAAAAAGTAACGATTCCCCGTTTCTAATTTTTTTAACAAGCGCACCCCATAGAAAATATAACCGCAAATGCTCGAATGTTAAAATGTGAAAACAAAACACTTTACGCGTTGTAAATTATTGAAAATTCTAATTTTATTGCATTTTTTGTTATAATATACAGACAGGACATAACGTATACATATAATAATGACATATTATGAATCTGCCGAGTCTCCCGGAAAGAACGATATATAATATGTCTGTGTCGTATAATAAAATGTGACTTCAAATCGCATTTAAACATGATGAGCGAAACCGGTAAAAATGTGCTCAGCACAGAGGTGTGAAAAGGCTCAGCAGCGAAAGGGTTAATGGAAAATGGGTTAATTCCAGAGTTTATCAAGACATTTTGTAGGAAAACGTAAGACCATCTGTCCACCAACTGAAACTCCGCAGAGGATGGGTGATGCAACAGGACAATGACCCAAAGCATACAAGTAATTCAACAAAAGAATGACTTCAACAAAACAAAATACGCCTTCTGGAGTGGCCCAGTCAGAGTCCTGACCTCAACCCGATTGAAATGCTGTGGCATGATCTTAAGAGAGCGATTCACACCAGACATCCCAAGAATATTGCTACACTGAAACAGTTTTGCGAAGAGGAGTGGTCCAAAATTACTCCAGATCGTCGTGCAGGTCTGATCTGCAACTACAGGAAACGTTTGGTTGAGGTTATTGCTGCCAAAGGAGTGTCAACCAGTTATTAAGTCCATAGGTTCACATACTTTTTCCACCCTGCACTGTGAATGTTTTCATGTTCTGTTCAATAAAAACATGAAAACATATAATGTTTGTGTTGTATTATTTTAAGCAGACTGTGTTTTTCAAATTGTTGTGACTTAGATGAAGGTCAGAGCACATTTTATGACCAATTCATGCAAAACTCCACGTAATCCCAAAGGGTTCACATACTTTTTCTTGCCACTGTATATATCAACATGCAGATATATATATATACACCCACCCACAGACCTCAGACCATATATACATATACGCACATGGGGGGGTGGCATGTGGGCAATCTTAACTAAATGCACCTCCCCAATTTGGCTGATCCCTCCAGAAGAAATGTTGCACCCGACAGAGCAGAGAATATATATATTATTTTTTGCTCCATCGGGTTCAACATTTCTTCTGGAGGGATCAGCCAAATGGGGGGGGGGCAATTAGCTGCCATAATATGTGTGTAATACAAGTCTGGATATATATATATATATATATATATATATATATATATATCATACCTGCCCTTACCTTCACCTATAAATTTGCTAAAAATATACACACAAAAAAAACAAACCACTGCCTGGGACCCCGCACAGCCGACATGCCACCCCCCTCTACCGGTCTGAATGTATCTAATATATATAATAAAATACATTCAGACAGGTAGAGAAAGAAAAAAAAGGTTTTATTTTATGTTCCCAGGGACATTTAAAAATGTCCTTGGATTTTATTTTTTTTAGAAATGTGTCACCTTACCTTAGCCTGGTGGTCAGTGGGGGCTCCCTGGATCCTGGTTGTGGGGGGGTCTGCCGTGGCCGCAGGTGCAGTGGCTCCCTCCCTGCACCGCCTGTCTCTGCAACATGCACCCGGGCGGCTAGCCCGCACAATCGCAGCTCTGTCATCCGGCGGTCGCATGCTCCTCAAGGGGATCCTTGGGAGGCCCCAGCAGGCTGCCCTCTACAGTGCCTGATTAGATGGCCGTGTCTGTCTGATGTTTTAGTAACAAGAATTTTTTATCCCATAGGCTTCAATGTTAAAAATATTCCCATTTTAATCCAATATCTAATAAACCGTTGCTTATATATTCTGCAGTAAAGAGTCTCTTTATTTCTAGATTTTTTTTGTATTTTTTTAAGCATTTTTTATACTTTTTTCAAATAAAATTTTTTTCCAACTTTTGGCGAACATCCCAGAAAAGTTCGAAGTTCGCGAGCTTTCGAACAGCCAATGTTCGATTCTTACTCAAAACAGACTTGAACCGAACGCTCATCCCTAGTGGAGATGAGGATGCAATGCATTGCTTCTCATAAAACACAAGGTCTGCTGTGAAGCAAGTGGGCCACTGTATCTCCATTATTTACATCCTACAAGTTCAAGTTTATTGTCACTGAACAAGTCGGAATCTGACCTTTCTCATCATATGAACCATGACAATGCTAATGTAAAAGAAAAAGAGCCCCTCCCCTCTCTTTAGTTACGAATCAAACGCTATGTCCACTTGTCACATAGAAAATGATCAAAAAAATTAAGTGGTAAAAAAGTCACGTCTGGAATAAGACTCTTGACCGTGGCCGTAATTTGATGGTCAGAATATTGGTTGCTTTGGTTCGAAATTAAGCATTATTTTCTGTAGCTAGGGTGGGAAATTAGGGTTAGGGTACTAGTTGTGCTTGTTTTAGGGTTAAACTGGGCCCTAACATTCTGCACTATTCATTTTAAGGGAACAGATTCTGCATCTTCTTTTGATGTGAACGTATAGAGAAACTGATTTTCAGTCTTTTTAAATGTTAGTTATTTTTTGTTTCCCCCAAAACAAAAATTAAAAAAGTATCTTTAGCACTTTTGCTGAGGGGGGAGAAGCTGATAGGAGGGGCACTCCATAGTTCTGTGCAGGATCCTGAGATGTAAGCCTGTTGCTGCTGAGAACAGCGAGCCAGTTAAACATTGCTCATTCTTCTGTACGGCTTGAAGGAGAAAAGTTACCAGGAAAGGCTTAATGATCTTAACATGTACAGCTTGGAAAAAAGACGAGACAGAGGAGATATGATAGAAACATTTAAATACGTAAAGGGAATCCACAAGGTAGAGGAAGGGAGTATATTTAAAAGGAAACAAAATAGCAAAACAAGAGGACATAGTCTTAGATTAGAGGGGCAAAGGTTTAAAAGTAACATCAGGAAGCATTATTTTACTGAGCGGGTGGTGGATACATGGAACAGTCTTCCAGTTGAAGTGGTAGAGGCCAAAACAGTAATTGAATTTAAGCAAGCATGGGATAGGCATAAGGCTATCCTAAACAAAAGATAAATCCAGGTAAAGTATCCATGTAATTGGGCGACTAGATGGGCCGAAAGGTTCTTATCTGCCGACATTTTTCTATGTTTCTATGTTTCTATGTTTCTCATGGATATGGCTTCCTGCAATGAATACCAGATCTCAGACCCTGGTGTAAGGGGATTTTACTTTTATTCTTAAATAATAATACAAAACGATCCGTTATTTGCATGTAATTACATGGTGCAGGTGGCGGCTGATCACTAGACTTATACACAGGAAAAAATTCCAGTTCTGTTCAGAGTGTCTCAAAATCAAAAATATTCTAATTCCTAACTAATTGGAACCAATTGGGAATATCGGAAGCGTCCATTAAATTCATCCATTTCTGATATTTTGGACAGAAATTTATTTAGGGTTCGGGATACAGTTAATGCTATGGTTATGCTTTTAGTATGAGTGCAGTAATAATAATTATGTAAACATATGTTATAGTGATGACCTTCTTTCTTACCAGTTACATTGGACACCTCCCCCTCTGAACACTCCACACAGTCATAGCAGCAGGTGTGATACCCCCCATTAGGGGCTTTTCTGTGTCCCACGGGACAGTAATCATTACATCGAGCATGTGGGACCTGGAGAAAATAATGTTTTATCAGCTAATGATGCTCTGTATTAGCACACTGTGTTGTTCTTAAAAATAGTGTCTTGTATCATGTGATCGTGGCAGCAGATGACAGATATTACTGACATTTAATTAATAAAGCTTGAGAAGATAAAGCCATATTTTTACCTCTAAAATGTCTCCTCATTTTTGAAATCCAAAGTGTCAGGAGTCCTTCTCTGTACATTCTGTGACCTGATGTTGGTCCCTGACTGATCTGTGAGCTCCCAGTATTGGGGTGTGATTGTATATAAATGGCTGTGCATTTTTTATGCTGTTGCGTCTTGCAGGACAGAGCAGCAAAACGTCCGGATCTGACGCGCTCATTTGCTGCTGCCATTGGCCAAGGGCTAGGGTGAAAGTTTTATTATTTCTTTTTATCTAATTAACACCCCCTGCTCTCCAGGAATGACACTAGCTGTTACATCACACACCAATAGTTATTTTTAGGAAATGTATTTATACAATATTATGGGCTCTATTACATTCTTCGTGCACGCACGAAAATCACCGCTGGTATTACGTTCCTCGCGCATTTTTTCATCCGACAACAAATAACGCGCCAAAATGCGCACAAAGTACCGTTGCGTGCAGAAATCAGCGAGCGTAATGTCATTTTTAACGCAAATACGTCAAACTAACGCATTTTGTGTGGACTCTGCACAACAGACGTACCTTTTGACGGAAGACAAGGTAGTGGCCGTCATTTTTGACAGATCTAGTAAAAAAATAATATGAGTGACCAAATCAATTGCAAAAGTGGAAAATTAAGGGTTAATAAATAAGTAAAATAAAAGGTATAAAAAGCCATTTTGGGGAAGGTGGATAATCAGCATATAAATCCTCACACTGGGGCAGCACTATACTGTATATGCAATGCAGCATATGAATCCTCACACTGCAGGGCACCACTGTACTGTATACGAAATGCAGCATATGAATCCTCACACTGCAGGGCACCACTGTACTGTATACGAAATGCAGCATATGAATACGCACACTGCAGGGCAGCACTATACTGTATACGCAATGAAGCATATGAATACACACACTGCAGGGCACCACTATACTGTATACGCAATGCAGCATATGAATACGCACACTGCAGGGCAGCACTATACTGTATACGCAATGAAGCATATGAATCCTCACACTGCAGGGCACCACTATACTGTATACGCAATGAAGCATATGAATACACACACTGCAGGGCACCACTATACTGTATACGCAATGAAGCATATGAATACGCACACTGCAGGGCAGCACTATACTGTATACGCAATGAAGCATATGAATCCTCACACTGCAGGGCACCACTACACTGTATACGCAATGAAGCATATGAATACACACACTGCAGGGCACCACTATACTGTATACGCAATGAAGCATATGAATCCTCACACTGCAGGGCACCACTATACTGTATACGCAATGAAGCATATGAATACACACACTGCAGGGCAGCACTATACTGTATACGCAATGAAGCATATGAATACGCACTCTGCAGGGCACCACTATACTGTATACGCAATGAAGCATATGAATACGCACACTGCAGGGCAGCACTATACTGTATACGCAATGAAGCATATGAATACGCACACTGCAGGGCACCACTATACTGTATACGCAATGCAGCATATGAATACACACACTGCGGGGCACCACTATACTGTATACGCAATGCAGCATATGAATACGCACACTGCAGGGCACCACTATACTGTATATGCAATGCAGCATATGAATACACACACTGCAGGGCAGCACTATACTGTATACGCAATGAAGCATATGAATACACACACTGCAGGGCAGCACTATACTGTATACGCAATGAAGCATATGAATACGCACACTGCAGGGCACCACTATACTGTATACGCAATGCAGCATATGAATACACACACTGCGGGGCACCACTATACTGTATATGCAATGCAGCATATGAATACGCACACTGCAGGGCACCACTATACTGTATACGCAATGCAGCATATGAATACACACACTGCAGGGCACCACTATACTGTATACGCAATGCAGCATATGAATACGCACACTGCAGGGCACCACTATACTGTATACGCAATGCAGCATAGGAGCCTCCCTCCTCATATATATTTACAGAATCTGGGATGGGTTTGCCCAGAAACCTGGATACTTTGCGAGCTTCACCCGGCACGTCATATGATTGTATGTTTTTTAATGTATTTCACGTTTTCCAATAAATTTTAATAGTATTGTACATGGCACTCTGAGAGATGTTTCTCTTATTCTCTCGCAAAATTATTTTCATTGTAGTACCGACTGTATTTTCTTTTGTACGACTCGTATTATATATATATATATTTATCTTTTCGTGCAAACGTAAAGAATAAATATTTAATAAAAACAGGGAATTTTTGCATTTTATACCGTTTTGTTCCGTATCGATTCGTTTTTCGTTCTGTTTTTGGATGAATTCGTATGGAAACGATTCGTATTTCTGAAGCACGTCCGAAATTCAAATTGGTAAATTTTGTCCGAATCTACTGCTGATTGTACATGAAAATCCAGAGAAATGTAGCCAGATCCCATTAAACATTAGCAGGGCTATTCAGAGAGAGGTGAACAGAATTGGCCATATGACAACAATATACAGTATAAGTACATGGAGAGTCAAGTATTTATGTGAGACTTGTCTTTTTTACGGCTATTTGGCTTATCAGGTTGGGATATTTTCTATTGTCAGCTAACCATCGCGATATAATACAGTGATGTACTCATATCATATTACTATGACTACACTTTGGCTAGCATATTAAGGTTGCAAACTTTGATTATCCATTTATGGTTAGCCTCATCTAACCATACGGTCGATCTTACAGCCATATCTATGTACAGTTAGTCCAACTGTTAAACCGTCGGCAGAGTCCTATTATACCACAAGTACAGCAATACCCTGTCTACAAGGTTTATTAATATTGCCCTATTTTCACACCATTTATGTTTTTAAGATGTATGTTTTTTTCTTCTGTTTGTCCAATAAAATTTATTAGGTTGTTTGTAGGGTTCCTTTAGAGCCTTATACTGTATATTAATGGTCCTCCTTTTCTGGACCCACCGTTCAGTTCTTTTCAGTGCACACGAGCTATAAGGTTTAATCCTTACTAGAGTACCTATTGGCCTCAACATCTTTTTTGTTTTTTTCTCTCTAGTTTTTTGATAAACAGGGTTCAAGACCCATTTAGAGGCTTACACTATATATCCTCTTCTTTGTTTTAACCTCAAATTGTAATTTACTATGTCTCAATCAATCAACTTTTTGTCCTCAGTTGATAACCTTAAATGTTGGTGTAAAAACAGTGATCTAGCCTTTTCAGATACTATTACTCAAGAATCCCCAAATAACACCAATATACATGGGTAATTCGACAGCTTGGATAAACTTGTCAAGCAGCAGATTAGAGCCCAATGGGAAGTTTCATCTCTACAAAATTATATAGCAAAACAGATGGTCCCTGGGGGATTAAGGGTACAAAACCCACCAGCTACATATTTTAAAAAAGAGAAATTTCAGAAAGAATGGGAGGAAGCAGCGATGGAGTGTTCAAATAAATTTATGAACATCCTGATTAGACATGAACAAGAAATACTTGTCGAATTGGAGGAACCCCTTAAAAAGGGACTCGAATTCGTACAAGAATTTAATGACAAACCGTTATTTTCTAATCTTGAACAACGTTTCAAGTCTAATCTAGATGAATATGACAGTAGAATCAGACAACGTAAACATAACAAATTTGTACGAGACTCTTTCGACTTTAAATCAGGCAAGATTTTTAAACATCAGATTAAGAAGACCGCCCACAAACGGGTAGACCCGGTCTCTACCTCTGAGTATGAAACTACCGATACAGAGGAGGATAACCCAACTCTGAGTACTTCCATTAGCAGGGGAATTCTCAAAAAGAACGTGAGTTTTTTAGATCTAGGCCAAGCGGAACTGGGATGCCCCCCTCAGGCAAAGAAGAAAAGGGAACACAAAAGAAACAAATGGGGGAGGTTCTAACAAATTAACACTTGACCACTAATCAGGTAAATGATACTCCCCATGATTTACAGATTATCAATCTCACTGACAAAATTTTCTCTGAATACCACCTACAAGTACTTAAAAAAGGCTTGAACTATATCCCAAGACCAAAATTTAATGCGTTCGAATGGGTCAAGGACATTCATCTATTTACACGAAAACTTGCCCTTAAGAAATTTCATGCAATACAATTGGAAAAAACATCCAAACACTATGGTTTAGATGAAACAGACCAAAACATGAAACAGACCTTCTGTAAATTAGTATGTAATGAAATTGATAAAATCAACACGAAGGAATTACAAGATCAAATTGATGACAATATGACATCAGAGGAACAACGAGCTCTGTCAGAGTTAAAAGATATGGATGATATCATCATTAAAAAATCTGATAAAGGAGGCAATATCGTCTTTATAAAGAAGAAGGATCAATACTGTGAAATGATATTGAAAATCCTAAATGATACCACTACATATCAGGTCTTATTTGTAAATCCCACTACTGACACCTACTCCATTGAGTTAAGAAAAATTTTGAACAAAGCTTTGGAGAAAGAACTGATCTCAAAGAATGAATTCCAATTCATGTCTCCCAACCAACCGACCATTTCTACCTTTTATGGCCTCCCTAAAATACACAAAGGAAAAATACCTCCACCCGGTAGACCTATCGTATCCGGTCATAATAACCTAACACAAAACTGCAGCATCTATATTGATAAGGCGCTTAGGAGAATGGTAGAATCTCTCCCGTCATATATTCGGGACACTAAACAAATGCTTCAGATCCTGAACGAAACACCTGTACCGGAGGATTGTATGCTATGCAGTATTGATGTGGATTCACTATATAGCAGTATACCCCATGACTTGGGGCTCAAATGTATACAGCATTTCATTGAAAAAGATGAACGCTTCTCTGAGGCACATCAATCCTTCGTAATCCAACTACTATCATTTATCCTGACACACAACTTTTTTCTATTTGATGGTAAAATTTATCGCCAAAAGGTCGGGACAACAATGGGAACATCTTGCGCCCCAACCTACGCCAACTTATATTTGGGCTGGTGGGAGGAAAAAGTTGTCTTTAGCCCGAGAATGGTACAATTCCATGACCACATTGTCATGTGGAAGCGTTATATAGATGATATACTGGTGTTTTGGAGAGGCGATAAACGATCATTCGAAGAATTCATGATATATCTTAATGATAATAATTTGAACTTGAAATTCACTCACGAGACAAGTATGGTTTCCATCAATTTTCTGGACATCAGTATACGGAAAAATAACAATCTAAATCCCCATACGAGTTTATATCGCAAACCAACTGCAACAAATAGTTTCCTATGGTGGGATAGTTTTCACCCCAGATCCCTAAAGAAAGAAATCCCGGTAGGTCAATACTTTAGACTACGAAGAATCTGCAGTTCAGAAACTGAATTTATGGAGAAAGCAAAGGCATTGAGGAAGGCCTTTAAGGAAAAAGGATATCCTAACAGAACTCTGAATAGAGCATACAAACGAGCACTTGGCTCCCCATGGGACAGCCTCCTGAGTGATATGAAAAAGAAACAGGAAGATTCTAACATTAGATTGATTGGAAACTTTGATATAGGGTGGGATAAGGTAAAAGAGATTTGTAAAAGATTTTGGCCTATCCTTTCACAAGATAGACACTTGGAGAAGACAATTTCATCCTCTGTAACTATGACAACAAGGAGATCAAAAAATCTTAATGATCTACTTGTTCAAAGCCATTTTTCTTCAAAGAACAAAAAAATAATTCCTCCCCACCTTTCCAAACAATTAAACGTCATAAATGTACCGATGCCAGAGCAGAGCGGGGGCGAACCTGGTGCTCTGGCGTCGGTACATTGATGACGTTTTAGTTGTTTGGAAGGGTGGGGAGGAATTCTTTTTTTCTTCTATTTTACCATATTTAAATGAAAATGATTTTGGACTTAAGTTCACTCCGGTGTTTAACAACAAGACCATTGATTTTTTGGATCTCACTCTTGAAATTAATGAAGATCGGAAGGTCAAGAGCAAATGCTTTTTCAAGCCAACCGATGGGAATGGATTTGTTCATTGGAGCAGTTGTCATCATCGGCCTTGGCTTAGAGGAATTCCTAAAAGCCAAGCAATAAGAGTGAGACGTAACTGTACTAAAATAGAGGATTTCAGTGATCAAATGGGAACAATTAAGAATAAGTTATTGGCCAAGAAATATGAAGAAGATAACACTATGTTATCGATCAAGTTATGGATATGGACAGACAGTCTTTATTAAGACCAAGAGAAAGAAATAAAGTGGAAGCTAGTAATGCACAATGTGCTTTTATCACTGAATATAATCGCGATATTTTAGAAGTAAATAAAGTTCTGAATAGGCATTGGAATGTTTTATTAGCAGACCCTGTATTAAAGAAAGTTTTACCAGAGAGGCCACAAATCTATAACATAATACAGTAACAGGCAGAGTGTCCGTCGCCACGCTGCCTCTGTGCATGTGCGCGCAACCAGCGTACTGCTGGCTGCGTGCGCAACAAACCGCCGCGGCAAAACTATGCAGGGAAACAGCCAGACCAGCACGTGCCACGCCTCTGCACATCTCCCGCATCATCACAGCCCGACCCTCTCCCTCATCCAGAACCCGACCCTCCTTCCCTGCACGGCGTCTCTGGGGTCTCACCGGTTTCCGTCAGGATGAGTCCCAGGTACAGGACCTAGGGCACTCCGAACACGAAGGCCTGGCCCTCGGCTTGCCCCACCACCCAGCTGGGGTCTGACAGGGCGGGCAGCATCACAGCGAATCCCTGCAGCATTGCCGCGGCACGTAGTGCTCGGGGGGTGGGAGGACACGGTATCGGATCCTCTCCCACTCCGGCCTGCGGGCCGCCATCTTCCTGTCACCCAGCACTGACCAATTCCGGAACGCACACAGTGACATCCCATCCCATGAGCAGACAATCTAAGGGGTCCCATGAGCTGACAATCTAAGGTGGTCCCATGAGCAGACAATATAAGGTGGTCCCATGAGCTGACAATCTAAGGTGGTCCCATGAGCTGACAATCTAAGGTGGTCCCATGAGCAGACAATCTAAGGTGGTCCCATGAGCTGACAATCTAAGGTGGTCCCATGAGCAGACAATCTAAGGGGTCCCATGAGCTGACAATCTAAGGTGATCCCATGAGCTGACAATCTAAGGTGGTCCCATGAGCTGACAATCTAAAGTGGTCCCATGAGCTGACAATCTAAGGTGATCACATGAGCTGACAATCTAAGGTGGTCCCATGAGCTGACAATCTAAGGGGTCCCATGAGCTGACAATCTAAGGTGGTCCCATGAGCTGACAATCTAAGGTGGTCCCATGAGCTGACAATCTAAGGAGTCCCATGAGCTGACAATCTAAGGTGGTCCCATGAGCTGACAATCTAAGGTGGTCCCATGATTTTACAATCAGAGGGTCCTGTTCCTGTGAGCTTACAATCAGCGGGTCCTGTTCCTGTGAGCTTACAATCAGAGGGTCCTGTTCCCGTGAGCTTACAATCAGCGGGTCCTGTTCCCGTGAGCTTACAATCAGAGGGTCCTGTTCCCGTGAGCTTACAATCAGCGGGTCCTGTTCCCGTGAGCTTACAATCAAAGGGTCCTGTTCCCATGAGTTTACAATCTAAGAGCGCCTGTTCCCGTGAGCTTACAATCAGAGGGTCCTGTTCCCGTGAGCTTACAATCAGAGGGTCCTGTTCCCGTGAGCTTACAATCAGCGAGTCCTGTTCCCGTGAGCTTACAATCAGCGGGTCCTGTTCCCGTGAACTTACAATCAGAGGGTCCTGTTCCCGTGAGCTTACAATCAGAGGGTCCTGTTCCTGTGAGCTTACAATCAGAGGGTCCTGTTCCCGTGAGCTTACAATCAGAGGGTCCTGTTCCCATGAGTTTACAATCTAAGAGCGCCTGTTCCCGTGAGCTTACAATCAGAGGGTCCTGTTCCCGTGAGCTTACAATCAGAGGGTCCTGTTCCCATGAGTTTACAATCTAAGAGCGGCTGTTCCTGTGAGCTTACAATCAGAGGGTCCTGTTCCCGTGAGCTTACAATCAGCGGGTCCTGTTCCCGTGAGCTTACAATCAGAGGGTCCTGTTCCCGTGAGCTTACAATCAGAGGGTCCTGTTCCCGTGAGCTTACAATCAGCGGGTCCTGTTCCCGTGAGCTTACAATCAAAGGGTCCTGTTCCCGTGAGTTTACAATCTAAGAGCGCCTGTTCCCGTGAGCTTACAATCAGAGGGTCCTGTTCCCGTGAGCTTACAATCAGAGGGTCCTGTTCCCGTGAGCTTACAATCAGCGGGTCCTGTTCCCGTGAGCTTACAATCAGCGGGTCCTGTTCCCGTGAGCTTACAATCAGAGGGTCCTGTTCCCGTGAGCTTACAATCAGAGGGTCCTGTTCCCGTGAGCTTACAATCAGAGGGTCCTGTTCCTGTGAGCTTACAATCAGAGGGTCCTGTTCCCGTGAGCTTACAATCAGAGGGTCCTGTTCCCGTGAGCTTACAATCAGAGGGTCCTGTTCCGTGAGCTTACAATCAGAGGGTCCTGTTCCTGTGAGCTTACAATCAGAGGGTCCTGTTCCCGTGAGCTTACAATCAGAGGGTCCTGTTCCCGTGAGCTTACAATCAGAGGGTCCTGTTCCCGTGAGCTTACAATCAGAGGGTCCTGTTCCCATGAGTTTACAATCTAAGAGCGGCTGTTCCTGTGAGCTTACAATCAGAGGGTCCTGTTCCCGTGAGCTTACAATCAGCTGGTCCTGTTCCCGTGAGCTTACAATGAGAGGGTCCTGTTCCCGTGAGCTTACAATCAGAGGGTCCTGTTCCTGTGAGCTTACAATCAGAGGGTCCTGTTCCCGTGAGCTTACAATCAGCGGGTCCTTTTCCCGTGAGTTTACAATCTAAGAGCGCCTGTTCCCATGAGCTTACAATCAGAGGGTTCTGTTCCCGTGAGCTTACAATCAGAGGGTCCTGTTCCCGTGAGTTTACAATCAGCGGGTCCTGTTCCTGTGAGCTTACAATCAGCGGGTCCTGTTCCCGTGAGCTTACAGTCAGAGGGTCCTGTTCCCGTGAGCTTACAATCAGAGGGTCCTGTTCCCGTGAGCTTACAATCTAAGAAGGGCCTGTTCCCGTGAGCTTACAATCTAAGAGGGAAGAGGAACCTGCTCTGTCAGCTGTATACACACCCATCAGAGCTGCTCAGTTGGCCCTCCTGTTGCGGATGGGACGGCGACGGATGCGTTACAAACGCATTTATATAGAGAGATACTCTTGGATAGGACATAGAATTCATGTCCACATATTTGTTTTTCAGAGCTGACCACAACAATAGACTGCCCTCTGGGCAGGCTTTACAACTAGTGATACATAAGAAAGCAAGGTCCCTTAAAAATTCATTGGCCCCTAGTGCTACACATCCGATAGAACGTAGAAATTTGATAATAACTAAAGGTTTTAAAATTTGCTCAAAATGTAAGACATGTAGAGAAATGAAGGGAGATCAGAAAAATAAGTTTAGAAGCACAGCAACAAACAAAGAATATGAGATAAATTCATTTATAGATTGTGAGACTGAGTATGTAATTTACATGCTGACTTGCCCGTTTGGCGAGCAATATGTGGGGCGAACCATAAGAAAGTTAAAAACACGTGTGCTAGAACATTATAATGATATTAAGAATAAAAAAGATAATCATTCGGTACCCGTACACTGCAATAGCTGTCCACATTTTGAATTTAGAGACCTAAAATTTATGGGACTAGAAACAAATTGAACCACATTGGAGAGGAGGGGATAGAAGCAAAAGGTTGGCTCAAAGAGAATCATATTGGATCCATACACTTAAGTGTATTTCTCCTGAAGGGTTAAATGAGGAAATGGATATTTGCTGTTTTATATGAATAATTAATTGACCCTGTTACAGTCATGGCCGAAATTGTTGGCACCCCAGAAATTTTTCCAGAAAATCAAGTATTTCTCACAGAAAAGTATTGCAGTAAGACATGTTTTGCTATACAAATGCTTATTCCCTTTGTGTGTATTGGAACAAACCAAAAAAAGGGGAGAAAAAGCAAATTGGACATAATGTCACCCAAAACTCCAAAAATGGGCTGGAAAAAATTCTTGGCAACCTTAACTTAATATTTGGTTGCACACCCTTTGGAAAAAATAACTGAAATCAGTCGCTTCCTATAACCAATCAATAAGCTTCTTACACCTCTTGTTATGTATTGTGTATATATAAAGTTGTGTTAAGCCCTGTTTGCAGTGGCAGTTATTTTGGTGTTATGTATTGTATATATAAAGTTGTGTGAAGCCCTGTTTTCAGTGGCAGTTATTTGTCAGTTGAGTCAATAAAATGGTTGTATCCTGGCTGTCTGTGATTACTGCAGCACAATACATAATAGTGGCGACGATGGATGGGATCCTGCAGAGGAGAGAGCTGCTGCTAACCTAGAGACTGAAATCATTGGATGTCATATCGAGTAGAGACTAGCTCTGGTCAGACCACTCTCCCCACCCTGCCATCAAGTAAGACACACTGGATGCACAAACGAACCTGAGGAATCCGTCCACTGGACTAAGTGCAGCCCAGCTCCAACCACAGTAGTACAGGCATTAACCAGCACCACAGGGGCCTTCTCAAAAAGGCCAATCTTGGAAGACTCAACGAGTTTGATATTACTCACCCAGAACAGTGGATCTCATATGTCTCCCGAGTAGAAAACTACATCAGGGCTAACCAGGTCACGGACGATGGCCTGAAGGCAGCAACCCTACTATGTGTCTGTGGACAAGCCACATTTGATATTGCTGAAAACTTGATAGCACCGGTAAGCATAGAGTCTATGGCCTACGCAGACCTCAAGAAAATATTAAGCGAACATTTTGAGCCTAAACTCTCGGTCATCGCCCGGCGCCTTGCATTCGAGCAACGTGCACAGAGATCCGGGAAATCTGCAGCAGAGTTTGTGGCTGCTCTTCGCCAAGCTTCGCGCAAATTTGAGTTTACTGATCTGGAAGACCGTCTCAGAGACAGGCTCGTTTGCGACCTGCATAATAGAGAATTACAGCGGCGCACAGCGGCGCCTATTCGCCATGGAGAAACTGACTTTTCAAGATGCATTGAAGGAAGTCATGGCGGATGAGGCTGTCGGGGGGGCCATGAAGACTCTCCGGCCACAATCAACGCACACCAGCCCCCCAGCGATCCACCAAGGGGCTGCAGAAGGCTCGGAAATGGGCAGGGAGATTGAAGAAATCGATCGCTTGCGGAGAGAGCCACTCAGACGGCCACGCTCCATAGAGAAAGCAACTCCCCCACAGAGCTGCGCAAGTTGCGGGGGACAGCATGAAAAAGCAGAGTGCAGATTCCGCACAGCAGTATGCCGTGCCTGTGGAAAGCAAGGGCACATTGCTAGAGTTAGCAGAAGTCGTCAGGGAAAAAGGCCCCCAGGACAGAACAGAGTTCAATACTGCTCGGGGAGGCGTAGCATCCAACGCACAGGGGCCCAACGTCCCATCAAAGAGAAGATAAGACTCCACCTAAAACTTCAAGGGGTCCCATGCTCCATGGAGTTAGATACTGGATCGGCTCCGTCCATTATTTCCTCTACCACTTTTGACCATATTCGCAACTGTAGCCGACGGCAAATTCCGTTCAAATCATCGGACTTAGTGCTAACAGACTTCCAGAATTGCCGTGTTCCCGTAAGAGGCGAAGCCACCATTAGGGTACAATTCAGAGAGTTCGAGGGTGCCCTCAGTGTGGTGGTTGTAGAGGGGCCACGCACCAGCCTCCTAGGACTGGACTGGTTTGAGGCCCTGGGCATCAGGGTAATGGGCATCCATCGAACACAAATAACCGATCTAGAAGCGGTATGCCAAGAATACGCTGACGTATTCAGCACTGAACTGGGACAATACAAAGGGGCACCCATTGCACTCAACCTTGATCCAGCAGTAACTCCAATCCGATTAAAACCGCGTAGGGTTCCTTTTGCATTGAAGCATAAAATTGATGCAGAACTAGACAAGCTGGTACAGCAGGGAGTGCTCCAACCCGTGGACAGTAGCCAGTGGGAGACTCCCATAGTGACCCCCGTTAAGCCTAATGGGGACGTTTGTATTTGTGCAGACTACAAGTGCACCATAAATAAGGCACTACAGCAGCATGCTTATCCTGTGCCAGTGGTAAGCCACATCCTCGCTCGCCCCAAGGAGGCCTAATATTCGCTAAGCTAGACCTTGCTCAGGCCTACCAGCAGCTACTGGTAGACGAAGCTGCCGCAGAAGCACAAACAGTAGTTACACACAGAGGTGCATTCCGAGTGCGCCGATTGCAGTTTGGGGTAAGCGTAGCACCAGGGTTGTTCCAAAGTATTATGGAACGGACACTGAAGAACATTCCCGGCGTCTGCCCATACTTTGACGACGTCCTGATCGCGGGAGAATCGGCATCAGTCCTGGCCGAACGTCTCCGCGCAGTACTCCAACGTTTCCGTGAGGCCGGCCTTAAACTCAAGAGGGAAAAGTGCTGGATCGGCATAGAATCCACCTACTTCCTGGGGTTCTGCATCGACGCTGCCGGCATCCACCCATCTGAATTAAAGCTACAAGCAATTCAGCAAGCCCCCACTCCAAAATCCAAGGGGGAGCTTCAAGCATTCCTGGGTTTGCTCAATTTTTACCATTCCTTCTTACTGCATAAGGCTGCCCTGGCAGAACCGCTACACCGCCTCCTGGACAAACAAGCACCCTGGGTCTGGTCGAGCACTCAAAACAAAGCATTCAGTGCGGTAAAATCATTGCTGTCCTCGGACTCCGTCCTAGTTCATTTCAACGAAACACTACCAGTAACACAAGCCTGTGATGCTTCGCCATACGGCATTGGGGCAGTACTAAGCCACAGGATGCCAGATTGTAGAGAGGCTTCCATCGCATACTATTCTAGGACGTTATCTCGGACCATGCCGATGCTCTCAGCCATCTGCCTCTACCACAGACTGAGCCAGATCCGGCCCCAGCTTGTCATATTCTGGCGATCCAGGACCTGCCTGACATACCTCTACAAGCAGGGGATGTTGCAGCTGAAACCACCACGGATAGAACGCTTAGCCGAGTTCTCAACTGGGTGTTAAGGCGATGGCCAGTTGCCTGGCCAGGGTCTGAGTTCCAACACTTCTTTTCTTGAAAAAATGAACTGTCGGCCCACAAGGGATGTGTACTGTGGGGCAGCAGGGTCATCATTACACCCAGTCTTCGCTCCAAGGTGCTGGATTCCATACACAAGGGGCACCCAGGAATTGTTAGGATGAAAGCTCTAGCCAGGAGCTACTTGTGGTGGGCCGGGCTTGGACAAAGACATAGAGAAGCAAGTAAGGAGTTGCCAGGGTTGCCAGGAAAGTCGACCGGAGATGCCTCAGGCACCAGTGCACCGTTGGGAGACCACGCATGCCCCATGGTCTCGCGTGCACATTGACTTTGCGGGCCCCTTCCAGGGGCAGGTATTCCTGATAGTAGTGGACAGTTATTCCAAATGGTTGGAAGTGGTACCGGTCTCATCGATGACAACGACCAGGGTCATCCGAGAGTTGCGCTGGCTGTTCACCACACATGGTCTGCCAGATGTAATTGTTTCCGACAATGGTGCACAATTCACGGCAGCAGAGTTCAATCATTCCTCAACGCCAACATGATTCGGCACATAAAATCTGCTCCTTTCCACCCCGCGACCAACGGTCAGGCGGAACGAATGATCAGGACCACAAAGGAGGCGCTCAAGCGGATGACGAATGGGGACTGGAATCACCGCCTGGCGAATTTCCTCCTGTGTCAACACACAACTCCTACTACAGCAACCGGTCGCAGCCCAGCAGAGCTGAGGTGGGGCCGCCGGCTCACAACGAATCTTGACCGACTTCACCCAGACAGAGTAGCGGCAGAGACTGGTCAGCCCAAACCCCCCAGGAACTTACAGCCAGGTGAATTGGTATGGGCCAGGAACTATGGGAGTGGGGCACCTTGGGTTGCAGCCAGGGTAACTAAGGTAATGGGCCCGTTGTCATACGAGGTTACTCTGGGAAATGATTGAACAATCAGACGCCACATTGATCAGCTGCGGCGCCGGCTGACCGGACCAGTTCCGAATGGGAATCCCAGGGTGTTCTCAGGCCCACTGGAGAACTGTGTTCCTACAGGTTTACCTACACCAACCATGTCCACTTCTGAAGAGGCGGAGGTACTAGGGGCCGTAGAGCCGTCGCCACTCACAGGCGATCTTCGGGACACTGTCCAGTTGGAGATGGATGGTGCTCCGTTTCGGCAAGACTCTCCAGTACCATTGCGGAGGTCCACCAGAGTCCGTGGGCCCCCAGCCTATCTTGAAGACTATGAGTGTTGAACAGACTGAGGATAAGATCTATCATAGGGGGGGAGGGGTGTTATGTATTGTGTATATATAAAGTTGTGTTAAGCCCTGTTTGCAGTGGCAGTTATTTTGGTGTTATGTATTGTATATATAAAGTTGTGTGAAGCCCTGTTTTCAGTGGCAGTTATTTGTCAGTTGAGTCAATAAAATGGTTGTATCCTTGCTGTCTGTGATTACTGCAGCACAATACATAATACCTCTCACACGGAATTTTGGACCACTCTTACTTTGCAATCTGCTCCAGGTCTCTCTTATTGGAAGGGCACCTTTTCCCAACAGCAATTTTAACATCTCTCTACAGGTGTTCAATGGGATTTAGATCTGGACTCATTGCTGGCCACTTCAGAACTCTTCAGCGCTTTGTTGCCATCCATTTCTGGGTGCTTTTTGACGTATGTTTGGGGTCAATGTCTTGCTGGAAGACCCAAGATCTCGGACCAAAACCCAGCTTTCTGACACTGGGCTCTACAGTGCGACCCAAAATCCTTTGGTAATCCTCAGATTTCATGATGCCTTGCACACATTCAAGGCACCCAGTGCCAGAGGCAGCAAAACAACAGCAAAACATCATTGAACCTCCACCATATTTCACTATAGGTCCAAAACATCATTGAACCTCCACCTTATTTCACTATAGGTACTGTGTTCTTTTCTTTGTAGGCCTCATTCCGTTTTCGGTAAACAGTAGAATGATGTGCTTTACCAAAAAGCTCTATCTTGGTCTCATCATCTGTCCACAAGATGTTTTTCCAGAAGGATTTTGGCTTACTCAAGTACATTTTGGAAAACTGTAGTCTTGCTTCTTAATGTCTCTGTGTCAGCAGTGGGGTCCTCCTGGGTCTCCTGCCATAGCGTTTCATTTCATTTAAATGTCGACGGAAAGTTTGCGCTGACACTGATGCTCCCTGAGCCTGCAGGACAGCTTGAATTTATTTGGAACTTTTTTGGGTCTGCTTATCCACCATCCGGACTATCCTGCGTTGCATCCTTTCATCAATTTTTCTCTTTCGTCCACACCCAGAGAGATTAGCTACAGTGCCATGGGTTGCAAACTTCTTGATAATGTTGCGCACTGTGGACAAAGGCAAATCTAGATCTCTGGAGATGGATTTGTAATCTTGAGATTGTTGATATTTTTCCACAATTTTGGTTCTCAAGTCCTCAGACAGTTCTCTTCTCCTCTTTCTGTTGTCCATGCTTAGTGTACACAGACACACAATGCAAAGACTAAGTGAACTTCTCTCCTTTTTATCTGCTTTCAGGTGTGATTTTTACATTGCCCACACCTGTTACTTGCCCCAGGTGAGTTTACAGGAGCATCACATGCTTGAAACAATCTTATTTATCCACAATTTTGAAAGGGTGCCAAGAATTTTGTCCAGCTCATTTTTGGAGTTTTGTGTGACATTATGTCCAATTTGCTTTTTTTCCCTCCCTTTTTTTGTTTTGTTCCAATACACACAAAGGGAATAAACATGTGTATAGCAAAACATGTGTTACTGCAATACTTTTCTGTGAGAAATACTTGATTTTCTGGAAAAATGTCTGGGGTGCCAACAATTTCGGCCATGACTGTATATGTTTGCTGGTTGTTACAAAAAAAACCCACAAAAAATAATATTTCTAATACTTCTGTGCCTGATCAATGGTTAAATGTCAAAAGAGTTATTATTGACATAAAACCCGTATATCGGGGAAATATATGTTTTTGTTTTTATTAGGAGATTTTAGAATTAAAATGGAATAAAAGATGACTATTCAGTTTTCCCAGTCTAGTATGAAAACATGGACACCTGTGCAAGCGCAAGAAGAATATGAAGAAAATACACGACGGGTCGTCTAGAGAAAAATTCTGTGACATAGATGCGCTGTTAAATTAAAGGCGCCGCATGAGAAATACATCATCGAGGAAATAGGTGGGCAGACGCCGTAGAGGAAGTGGGATCCCGAGCGCCATGTTTTTCGGTGGAGGGAGAAAACACCACGGGAACGAGGTTGACGTGATTGTGATGAATAAGGGAGGGCTGTTTGGGGTTTAATTGACCAATTATGTTAATGAATGTGATTATAAAATGGCGATGTTCAGAATTGATTTCTATACACTTTTAATTTTTAACCATGTACTTATGACTGCACATATTTCTCCTGATGAAGTCTTTTGACGAAACGCGTCGAGCGTGAGCAGTCTTTTTCTATATTTTTATTTTTATTAATAAAATCCTTTGACTGGAGAAACTTTGGTCTTGGCTGATTGTTCCTGAAGTGCACCGGCTGTGGAGGAAATCATACCCCAGGTCCCAGGCATCCATGGAACGGTGATAACGATCTTGTTTTTTGATGTGCGTGAATTGATTCAAATACTATTTGTTCATTTAACATGCACCTCTAAGTGATTTTATTTCATTGTAGGATTACCCTCTACCTTCTTCTTACAGGAGAATGAATAATCTAGACCAAGTAGCCGATTTGGAAAGTGAGATAAATGGGAGAATTTTTCTGGTTTGGCTACTTTGACCTAATATTTTAACTTCTCCAATCATTCTCCTGGTTTTCAACTCTCTCTGAATAACGCTGCTGGAGTGACTAAAAAGAGAAACATGATTTAATGCTGGGCAGGAAATCCCGTGCGAGACTGAATACTTTATCCACTGTACCCCAGAAAGTGAAATCACCGTGCAATGAGAATTAGACATGTGCATTCATTTTAGTACTAAAACGATTTAGTCCGAAATTTGGGATAATTTAGTTTTCGTATGACTCAAGAGATACGAAACTGCTCAGTACAGAAAACGAAAGAAACTAAACTAAAA
This sequence comes from Leptobrachium leishanense, assembly GCA_009667805.1. Lineage (NCBI taxonomy): Eukaryota > Metazoa > Chordata > Amphibia > Anura > Megophryidae > Leptobrachium > Leptobrachium leishanense. Next base: position 82,830 of record RXON01002915.1, on the reverse strand, counting down.
TGCACTACATTTTAGTTTCAGTCCTTTTTGTGATATTACATTGATGAGTGAAGGAGACCAGCAATGAAGAGTGCAACATCGCAAAGCTACAGAAAAGGTTTGTATGCGTAATCCTTCCTGACCCCCTACCCGAAAATCTGACAGTGATAGAGCTCCAGAATACTCACTTGCAGCACAGACAGCCAGCACAGGAGAGGAAACCTTTACTTAACCCTTGCATGTCTATGAGACAGACGAGATGATGAAAGCAGCTGGAGAGGGAAAACATTCAAATAAATCACACTGAAAGCTAATGACAGAGGAGGGCTGGATTGTAAAAAACCCTTTATAACAAGCAGCGCTGGGAGAAGAGAGGGACTTTATAAAACGTGTGTTATCTCCCCTCCCGCTCTGCATAATAGGGGCTTAGGTCTAATACATTTTATATTATCCAGGAGCACTATCCCCCTTTTTCATCTATAATACACGTTTTATATAAAGTCCCTCTCCTCTCCCACTGCTGCTTGTTATAAAGGGTTTTTTACATCTGATACATTTAGTATCCAGCTCTCACAGTTACTTTGTCATTATGAGCCTTCAGTGAGATTTATTTGAATGTTTTCCCTGGATTTAAAGTGCTTTATTTTATAAAAAAATAAAATTGCACCAGTCATCTCTTCTCTGAGCTTTCAGACCAATTTACGTTAATATTTTCCCTCTCCCCTGCTTTTATATTCCTGTCTAAGTAAAAGTTCCCTCTCCTGTGCTGGATATGCATTGCATTCCGAAGTTCTGCACCCTCCACATGCCAATGCAGTAGGATGTTCTATACAGAGAGTGGCATTAATTAATGCAGGAGGATGTTCTATACATTATACAGAAAGTAGCCTTTTTTCTTAGCCCTTTAAATCCAGTGGCTGCTTGTTATATTATCTCTCAGTACAATGTATCAGGCTCAGCTGTTACAGTAACTGACTGTAACAGCGCTCAGTTTCACTAAACCAAGGAAATAATATTGTTATTACCTCCTTTATATATAAAAATATTATTTACTAGTTTTACTGAAACTGAGCGCTGTGATGAGCAGCAGTCAGTTACTGTAACAGCTTTGCCTGACACATTGTGCTGAGAGTGAGTGATACTGTAACAAGCAGCGATCTCAGCCCTCTGAGGGGCCACTACAATAGTAAATGTATCCACTGGTTTTCGGATGAATGAAATTAGTTTTCCTACTAAAGAACTGAAAACGAATTTCTTTAGCAACTAAATAAATTGCATTTTAGGACTAATCCATTAGTTCAAAATGAAATTTTGCGCTGTGCACATGTCTAATGAGAATAAAATATGTTTATGAAGATATCACATACTTTGCCTGTTTTCCAGCATATAAATTCATCATCAATATACAGCCGGGGATCTGTATCGTTTTTCATTCTTATTCCACCCACATAAAAAAATTCTGCTCGGAATGTATTTCCAGCTTTAATAATGGTCGTTCTCTTTAGGTAATATCTTTCCAGAACCTCTCCCTTCTCATTGACGTACAGGTTCTTACTGTCAGAATTTCTGAAATGCAACATCCTCACATATTTATGGAGCTATTAAAGGAAAAGGTAAGAAAAGAAAAACAAGTGAAAAAAGCATTGAGCCAATTCATATAGTGACACAGATCAAGAATGAGAAACTCCCCCCCCGATATATCACTGAATGCAGGAGAGCAAACACTCCATCACCTCGCAGCGGACAGGTAACACAGAGGCTCATACACTGTATCCCTTTTCACATATAGGGCCGTATTCCAACAAAGTCATTATGATCAAACAGTGAGTCACTAAGTATAACAGACATCCTCATTAATCAAAACCGGCTACTGATCTATTCCAGATGAGCCGCAAACTTCCCTCACAGCGCAGCTGTTGTGGCTCCCTACTGTCACTGTACATTTATGAAACCTTCTATCTGGGAGGAAAGAATGGGGAGAAAGGGAAAGGGGGCAACAGGAGTGTGACTGCCAAATGTATATACAGTATTGTATAACTTGATATGTGGTACTTTATATAAGACATATATGTCACGGCCTCGGTGCCTGCTTGCTCTCTTGGGGGGGCAGGCACCCAGCGACATCGCTGGCTGGCCAGGTGCCAGGCTTTCCGGCAGCATAATGAGGGGGAGGGGTGCGGCATGATGACGCTGAGCTGTCAGCCTTAAATGCAGGGCGCGCAAACGGACTCATTGCCTTGTCGTGGAGTTTGTTACCTGCATCGCTAGCGTACCATTTGTTGCAAGTCACTGATTAATTTCTTCATTGCTGACCTGGATTGTGTGAGGACCCCTATTGTTGCTGACTCGGGCTTCCTTCTTGACTATTCTCTCTCTGACCAAGCCTGTATGTATGTTATACCTAGAACAGACTCAGAGTGTATACGGACCCTGCATAAGCTGATCCTGATTGTATGAGAACCCTGTCTGTTGCCGACTCAGATTATTTAACTGACCACGTTCTTTCTAAACCCTTGTGTATAAACGACCTGCATAAGCCTGACCTAGGTTACTCCTTAGCTGCCGTTAAGGTTAACCTTTTCTGCCGGAGTGCATGTTTTGTTAGTATAACAAGGTTGTACTCTGTGTTGCTGGTGTGTCTGTTATCTCTGGCTGGGAGTTATAGGGTTAGCGGTCCCAACCATTCAAGAATCGGAGGGTTTAGAGGTCTGTCCAAGAGGATCCACACCACGGTTATCGAGGGTGAGCGCTACAGTGAACGTGACAATATATCTATTCATTATCACGTCACCGACCATTGGTACTGTTCAATGAATGGGGAGAAGGTGAATCCATCACTGAGTCCCACGGGGTTATGCGTGACTAGTTTGTAGATAATTTACATTCTAACTTACAAATGCAAGATCCCCTTTTGTGGTTCCAGTTGGATTTGAGTTGTCATGCAGAGTCTTTATGATGTAACCTTGCCTAGGTCTCAATTAAGGGTGTCTTATTGAGTTCAGTGAATGGATGCGCTTCATAATACATTTCTTAGATTGTCTAATGGTTCTATCGATATCTTTAATTCCATGTAAGCTAACAGACCAGGCGCAACAACAGAAAGTTGGTTGAGGTGCAGGACGGCTGTGTTTTGATTGTTAGTAAATCCTTTCTGTAGTTTTAGGGCCCTATTACATTCCTAACGCAAAAACGCATGTTAAATGCGTGATTAAACGTTAACGCATGTAAATCATCGCTGGAACTACCTTCCTCGCGCATTTTTTCATCCTTTGGGAAATAGCGTGCAAAGTACCATTGCGTGCAGAAATCAGTGAGCGCAAAGTAATTTTTAACACAAGTCTGTCAGACGAACGCATTCTGCGCGTACTGCGCACAACAGACATACGTTCTGACAGAAGACAAGGTAGTGGCCGACTGGCCGTCATTTTTAACGGATCTAGGAAAAAACACGCGCAGTGGGATATCGCTCACAAATCTTTGCGTTCGCAAGAATTTTTCACCAAAATCACCTAATTTCAATCAAAAACCACACCTATCGCAAAGGAAATAAACTGCGTCTGCTATTTTCAAATGGTGACTGTGTCTGTTCTATTGTTAGGCAGGTACAGCGTCCCGGGTGGTTGGTGGTTTTTGGTTAGTAGGGATGAGCCGAACACCCCCGAGTTCGGTTCGCACTTGAACTCGAACTTTGCAAATGTTCGGATTCGAACTCGAACTCGAACTCAATACAAGTCAATGGGACTGACAATTCGATTTTTAGAGTGCCCTCCAAGAGGGCATATGTGCTAGATATTTGCCATAAAAAGGTGTATGGGGGTCCGGGTAGTGCCCTGGGGGACAGGAAACAAGGACAAAACGTTTTTAAAAAAAGGTTTTAAAGGGACAGTGAGATTTCCATGAAATAAGGGTTAAAAATAAAAACCAAAAATTCCTTCAAATATCGTGCCTAGGAGGTCCCCATAACCTGCCCGTGAAGTGGCGAATTTCTAGGATGTATAGAAATATGTAAAAACCCAAAAATGACATTTCAAATGACGATAAATGGTTTTCCTTTAATCTATCCATAAACAACTGCTTGGGGCAGCAGCCTGTATGAAAAGAGGAGACATTTACGGACATTAGTGATTTTTTGGCTAAATTATGGTGAAACTTATGCTGGCTTTGGATGAAAGTAACAATAGGTGCTTTAAAATTGGGCCTTTAGCGTCGGCAACAGTGCCGTCACACAGTAACCCCTCTGAGGATATGAATCTGATACAGGCGTCAGTGGCAGTGCACCCAAATATTGTGCTTTCGGTGCCAGGCCAGCAAGTGCCATCATACAATAACCCCTCTGTGGTATTGTGGAAGAGTGCAGGGGTGGACCTTGCAGTCCTATATTAAAAATATATGAATCTGGTAAAGGCATCAGTACACGCAGATATTGTGCTTTTGGTGCCAGACTTCCAGGCCAACAAGTGTCATCATACAGTAACATCTCAGTGATATTGTCGAAGAGTGCAGGGGTGGACCTTGCTGTCCTATATTAAAAAGATATGAATCTGATAAAGGCATCAGTGCACCCAAATATTGTGCCTTTGGTGCCAGGCCAGCAAGTGCTTCATACAGTAACCCCTCTGTGGTATTGTGGAAGAGTGCAGGGGTGGACCATGCAGTCCTATATTAAAAAGATATCAATCTGATAAAGGCATCAGTGCAGCCAAATATTGTGCCTTTCATGGTAGCGAGTGCCTTCACACCGTAACCCTTTTCTGGTATTGTGGAAGAGTGCAGGGTAGGACCCTGCGGTTCAAAAAATTAAAATGACTTAAATCTGGCACCGGCGTCAGTGCAGCCAAATATTGTGCCTTTCATGGCAGCAAGTGCCTTCACACAGTAACCCTTTTGTGGTATTGTGGAAGAGATCAGTGCTGAAGGTTTTGTGAATGCAGAAGACATCCCCAATCTATTCTGTTACATCATCATCAGGGGATTGATAGCTGCTGATCCAGAACTGATTCATTTTTATAAATGTCAGCCGGTCTACAGAGTCGGTGGACAAACGCACTCTTTTGTCTGTGACAAAACCTCCAGCGGCACTGAACGTCCTTTCAGAAAGCACGCTGGATGAAGGGCAAACTAGTAGCTGTATAGCATATTGGCTAAGTTCTGGCCAGTGATCCAATCTCAACACCCAGTAAGCCAGTGGATCATCTGCTGGAAAGGTATCCAGGTCTGCCCTTGCCCCTAGGTAGTCCTGCACCATATGGTGAAGACGCTGGCATTGGGTGCCTACATTTGACGTCCCTGGGTGTCGTGGACTAAAAAATTTTAAAAAGGCATCAGTCAAGCGGCCCCGGCCTTCACCACTATTCCTCTGATCATCCGCAGCCTCAGAAGCACCTGTGTCATCACTTGGTAACCTACCAGTGCCTGGAAAGGTGTTACACAAGTGTCGCTTTAGAGCGTCCTCAAGTTTTTTCATCCTGTGCTCCCTCTGTGCGGGCAGGATGAGCTCTGCAACTTTACCCTTGTATCGTGGATCATGAAGGGTTACCAACCAGTAATGATCCCTCTCCTTGATAGCATGAATCCTGGGGTCCTTTAGCAGGCTTTGCATTATAAGGGAGCCCATGCAGAGTAGGTTGGAGGTGGCATTAGCTTCCGAGTCTTCCTGGTCAACGAGGATGACCGTATCGTGCACTTCCTCTTCCCAGCCACGCACTAGCCCTTGTGTTTTTGGGCCACAAAACACTCCCTTGAGGAATCCCCACCTTCAATGACCCCACTACTTAAATATTCCTACTCCTCCTCCTCTTCCTGTCTGATCTGAAGAGGACCCGCAGGAATGCTGTCTGCGGAAAGACTGGGGAATTGAGAGCTAGGGAGGGCCTCCTCTTCCTCCCGCTGCTCTGCCTCTAGAGCCACATCTATAATTCCCTGCAGAGTGTGCTCCAGCAGGAACACTAAAGGAATTGTGTCACTGATGCATGCACTGTCCCTGCTCACCATCCTCCTTGCCTCCTTAAATGGTGACAAAACAGTGCATGCATCCTTGATCATCAGCCACTGCGGGGGGGGAAAACCAAGTTGACCTGAACCTGTCCTTGTGCCATACTCACACAGGTACTCGCTGATGGCCCTCTGCTGCTTGTGCAGATGCTGCAGCATTGCTAATGTCGAGTTCCACCTGGTGGGCATGTCACCGATCAGACAGTTTGTTGGAAGGTGAAATTCTCTTTGAATTTCTGCCAGGTGAACACTTGCTGGGAATGACCGTCTGAAGTGGCTGCAGACTTTTCTGGCATGGCCAAGAAGCTCTTCCAGCCCTGGGTACTTGGTTAGGAAACACGGTACACAAGATTTAGGATGTGTGCTAGGCATGGTACATGTGTCAATTTACCCTTGCGAAGGGTGGAGAGAAGGTTTCTGCCATTATCACAGATGATCATTCCCAGCTGAAGCTAGCGTGGTGTTAACCATCTCTGCACCTGCCCCTGCAGAGCTGACAGAATTTCTGGCCCGGTGTGGCTCCTGTCCCCTAAACAAACCAGCTCAAGCACAGTATGGCATATTTTTGCTTGAGCCATTGCGTAGTGCTGTCAGGCGTCGGTTTAACTGCCACTTCGCCAGAGACACAGAAGGAGGAGGAGGAAAAGGGAGAGGTGATGGTGGAGCAGACAGACCTCATACAAGCAGCTTTCTGGAGGCGTGGTGGATGAACTAGCTCCAGCACAGAGCCCCATCTTGGATCCCTCCCAGCTGCAATCAGAGTTACCCAGTGTGCCGTGAAGGAAATGTAATGACCCTGTCCATGCTTGCTGGACCACGTGTCTAAAGTCACATGCACCTTGCTGCTGACTGCCTTTCCCAATGACTCGATAACATTGTCTTCCACGTGCTGGTATAGTGCTGGAATGGCCTTCTGTGATAAGTAATGGTGTTTTGGAACATGCCACTGTGGTACAGCACATCCAGCAAATTCATGGAAGGGAGCAGAGTCCACCAGCTGGAAAGGCAGCAGCTGCAATGTGAGTAATTTTGCTAGGCTGGCATTTAGACTCTGTGCTTGGGGATGGTTGGACTATATTTTTATATGTGTGCTTTGAGACAACAGTGCTCTGCATCTGACATCTGATGTCTTGGACTGGCTAGTGCTACGGTTGGTCATAGAGGATGTTGTGCCTCGTGCTTGCTGTGCCTCCTCCTCCCCCTCCTCCTCACTTGATTCCTCTATCCGATCAGGCACCCAGGTGGAGTCAGTGACCTCATCATCATTGTCGTCATCATCCCCTATCTCCTCGTCACTGGAGCCAACTTGGCAGTATGCTGCAGCTGCTGGGGCAACATGTGTGCCAGTTATTTGTGTGTCATCACTGGCACCCCCTTAATCTAGGTTGATTATACTCCCTTCCTCAACCTCAGAGATTGAATCAGAGCACTGTACTTGCTGCGCATCCTCAAGCAGAATGTCACTGTCATTGTAGTCAAACAATTCAGCTGACTCCTCCGTGTGTGATAGTGAAGCTACGGCAGGAGTAGCTGTGGACATGGAGGCTGCATTAAATGCTTTGGCAGCTGAGGTGGACTGTAAAGCACTACAAACCTGGCTGGCAGAGGACTAGGAGGATGAGGATGGCCTGGTTAGCCAATCCACCAAATCCTCTATATGTTGCTGCTGCTTAGGAAGACGGCCAGCACCAGTTAGAAAGGACAAGCGTGCCCCTGCAGAGGATGCACCATGTCCACCATGACCAGAGGCACAGCCTCCCGACACAGGGGCTGCTTGCCCTCTTATCTGTGTCTGTGAGCGTCTGTCTGTCCTTTTTGTTCTTTCAGACATGGTGTGTGATATATAGATTAAATATATACAGAACTCTGATTCAACTCTGATATAAACATTAAAGATTTACAGAACTCTGATATAACTAAGTGAGACACCCTGATAGCTGGCAGCCAGTGACAAGACACAGATTACAATTCCCAGAAACCTCCTATAAATCAGTGAGACCCCCCTGATGGGTGGCAGTTACAAGACACAAATTACAATTCACAGAAATCTGCTAGAAGTAAGTGGGACCCCCTGATGGGTGGCAGTGAGAAGACACAGATTACAAGTCTCAGAAACCTCCTATAAATCAGTGAGACCCCTGATGGGTGGCAGTGAGTAGACACAAATTACAATTCGCAGAAATCTGCTATAAATCAGTGAGACCCCCTGATGGGTGGCAGTGAGAAGACACAAATTACAATTTGCATAAATCTGCTAGAAGTATGTGGGACCCCCTGATAGCTGGGAGTGAGGAGACACAGATTACAAGTCTCAGAAACCTCCTATAAATCAGTGAGACCCCCTGATGGGTGGCAGTGAGAAGACACAAATTACAATTCGCATAAATCTGCTAGAAGTATGTGGGACCCCTTGATGGTTGGCAGTGAGAAGACACAGATTACAAGTCTCAGAAACCTCCTATAAATCAGTGTGACCCCCTGATGGGTGGCTGTGAGAAGACACAAATTACAATTCGCATAAATCTGCTAGAAGTATGTGGGACCCCCTGATGGGTGGCAGTGAGAAGACACAGATTACAAGTCTCAGAAACCTCCTATAAATCAGTGAGACCCCCTGATGGGTGGCTGTGAGAAGACACAGATTCCAAGTCTCAGAAACCTCCTATAAATCAGTGAGACCCCCGATAGGTGGCAGCCAGTGAGAACACACGGATTATAACAATTCCCAAATATTTTGTAGAAATTACTGACGCCCAAAATACTGCGTGGCACTGGCTGTGACAACAAGACACAGATCACCTCAATTCCCAAATATTTTGTAGAAATTAATGACGCCCAAAATACTGCGTGGCACTGGCTGTGACAACAAGACACAGATCACCTCAATTCCCAGATATTCCTTTAGCTCCTGTAGAGGTATGTGCTTCAAGTGCTTCTCATAGAAGTCTCGGTAGATCAGTGTCACTTGAGCCCCTGAGTCCAACAGAGCTTTGGTGTAGACTCCCTCTACTTGGATTGGAACGATGGGAGAAGGACCTATCAGCTGGTCAGGAAACTTTGTTGTAGTAGCAAGAAGTTTAGACCCCGTTTGCTGTACCCTGGCCTTCTTCTTGACCCGTGTAGGTTTTGGGTGTGCATTGCTTCCCCCTGACGTAGGCCCGGATGCTAAGGGAGTGACTCTTTCAGTCCTGGTAGGCTCAGCAGTGAACAAAACTATGGGCCTTCTCGCCCTTTCAGTCCTGGTTGGACTTCTGGAGCGGTCTTTAACCATTGGGCACCTAGTTTGCTCCTTCACTTGGGCCCTCTGGCGTTTCCCGCCGGTGAGGTAGATAGCAGCACTTCCAAGGCTTTTAAAAACTCTTCTACCCTGTTTTTCTCAGGCTTTCGGCTTTTGCACTGCGCTCGGAAATGACCCATTTCTCCACAACTGAAACATCTCTTATTTGAAGATGGAGACGCACTTGCTTGTGGTGATTCAGTTGAAGGACCCTGGCCAGAAACAACAGCAACTCCAGTTGTCCGCATATCAGTAAGAAACTTCTGTATGCATATCGGTCTGTGTCTCTGCCACCTTCAAAAGCACTCGGCACAGGTCCATGTGTGCCTGTTGCAATTCAGCTTGAGCTTCTTGCACTTTCTTAACAGTTTTGTGAATTTCACTGTATGTAGGAAGAATTTGCTCTCTTGCAGCACTCTCTTTGGACTTAGAAACAACCAGATGCTCCTGTTCGTCCACTTCGGATCCATAGGTGTCTAGCGAATCATCTTCCGCTCGCATACACTCGTTATGCCTCACGGGTTGTGCGTAAACTCTTTCTCATCTCCTAAGGGATTTCTCTTCGAGTAAAGCCTCTTCCTCTCTGACAGCTCAGATCAGTTCCAGGTATTTCAATTCTCGGTTACCTTCTCTGGTTCTCAGCTGTAGCATCACAGGATCTAGAAGTTGAGCGCAACTCAGGATCTGCTGTATTCGGATCTTATCTATTTCGGCCGGTTCGGCCCCTTTCTTAAGAAGTATCTGGTGCAGAATCTTATCTAGGCGCCTCATGTAGTCAGTCATTTTCTCACTTTTCCGCTGGTAAGTATTAGGGATGAGCCGAACACTCCCCGAGTTTGGTTCGGAGCCGAACCCGAACTTTCCAAATGTTCGGATCCGAACCCGAACCCGAACTCAATACAAGTCAATTGGGCTGAAAATTTGGTTTTTAGAGTGCCCTCCAAGAGGGCATATATGCTAGATATTTGCCATAAAAGGTGTATGGGGGTCCGGGTAGTGCCCTGGGGGACAGGAAACAAGGACAAAAAGTAAAAAAAAAACGTTTTTAAAGGGACAGTGAGTTATCCATGAAATAAGGGTTAAAAATAAAAACGAAAAATTCCTTCAAATATCGTGCCTAGGAGGTCCCCATAACCTGCCCGTGAAGTGGCGGATTTCTAGGATGTATAGAAATATGTAAAAAACAAAAAATGACATTTTAAATTACGGTAAATGCTTTTCCTTTAATCTATCCATAAACAACTGCTTGGGGCGGCAGTCTGCATGAAAAGAGGAGACATTTTCGGACACGCAGAAAAAGTTTACTGATTTTTTGGCGGTGAAAAGCAGGAGAATGACTGGAGAATGGAAAATTCTAGACCAAATAGCCGATTTGGAAAGTGAGATAAATGGGAGAATTTTTCTGGTTTGGCTATTTTAACCTAGAAGTTTCTCTTCAGTCATTCTCCTGAGTTTCACCTTTCTCTGAATAACCCTGTCAGGGTTATTCAGAGAGCGGTGAAGAGCAGGAGAATGACTGGAGAATGGAAAATTCTATGTCAAAATAGGCAAACAGAAAAATTCTCCCATTTAGGCTAGGGTCAGACTAGAGAATTTTTAACGTGCGTTTAGGCGCACTTAATCACGGCCGCACTAGCAGCAAATGACGGGCAATGATGGCCAATATACGAAGTACGGTCGCACAAAAGTCCGGCTGCGCAATGCAAGTGGAAAATGAACGCATTTTTTGAGAACGCAGAACCGCTAGTACGGACGTACAGAGTGCGCTGCGTCCACTAGCGGTGTGTGTGCGTGATTTGGAGACGTCAGACCCTGCTCATGTCCTGCCAACATAACGTCCAGACACCCAAAGTTTCCTGTTTTGGATCCGTAAAAAATCACGCACAAAAATGCGCATCGTATGACCGTTTTCGTGCATTCCGTGAAAAAATACGGCAATGCGTTCGGACGCACTTTCGGTCGCTGTGAAAAATGCATTAGTCTGACCCTAGCCTTATCTCACTTTCCAAATCGGCTATTTGGTCAAGATTGTTCTCTTTTCCTGCCATTCTCATGGTTTTCACTAGGGATGCACCGATACCACTTTTTAAGACCGAGTACGAGTACAGATACTTTTGTTCAAGTACTCACCGATACCAATTACCGATACTTTTATTTTATGTCATGTGACGCTTTCCAAGAAGAACAGACCTTCTATAAAGCCCCCAGGTCTCATGGATATTGCCCCAGCTCATGGATATCCTGCCCCCCAGCTCATGGATATCCTGCCCCGCAGCTCATGGATAATTGCCCCCCAGCTCATGGATAATTGCCCCAGCTCATGGATATCCTGCCCCCCAGCTCCTGGATACTGCCCCCCTGCTCATGGATGTGCCCCCCAGCTCATGGATAATGCCCCCCTGCTCATGGATATGCCCCCCTGCTCATGGATAATGCCCCCCTGCTCATGGATATGCCCCCCTGCTCATGGATAATGCCCCCTGCTCATGGATGTGCCCCCCAGCTCATGGATAATGCCCCCCTGCTCATGGATGTGCCCCCCTGCTCATGGATAATGCCCCCTGCTCATGGATAATTGCCCCCCCTGCTCATGGATATGCCCCCCTGCTCATGGATATGCCCCCCTGCTCATGGATAATGCCCCCTGCTCATGGATAATGCCCCCTGCTCATGGATGTGCCCCCCTGCTCATGGATAATGCCCCCCTGCTCATGGATAATGCCCCCTGCTCATGGATAATGCCCCCTGCTCATGGATAATGCCCCCCTGCTCATGGATATGCCCCCCTGCTCATGGATTTGCCCCCCACTCTCCGCTCATACTTACCTTCCTTCAGCGACGCCGGGAAAGTCTTCGCGCGCGCGCGCTCCTTGGAAGGTCCCCAGCCGCGACCACGTGGGACCATGTGATTGCGGCTGGGGTCCTTCCAACGAGCGCACGCGGGGAAACTTTCCCGGCGTCGCTGAAGGAAGGTAAGTATGAGCGGAGAGCAGCTGCAGGGCCTGTCCGAATGCTCTATCTGCATTCAGACAGGCCCTGCAGCTGCTCACTTGGTTTATACTTACCACCTTCCTTCAGCGACGCCGGGAAAGTTTCCGCGCGTGCACTCGTTGGAAGGACCCCAGCCTCGATCACATGGTCACGGCTGGGGACCTTCCAAGGAGCGCGCGCGCCTGAAGACTTTCCCGGCGGCGCTGAAGGAAGGAAGGTAAGTATAAACCAAGTTAGGAGAGGAGCTGCAGGGCCTGTCCGAATGCCGATAGAGCATTCGGACAGCCGCCGCAGCCCCTCGGATACCGGCAAGCCGGCTCAATGCCGGCTTCCGGTATCGGAAAAAAATATCGGGGGTACTGCACGAGTACCAAGTACTCCTGCAGTACCCGATATCGGCACCGATATCGATATAAGTATCGGTATCGGTGCAACCCTAGTTTTCACCTTTCTCTGAACAACCCTGAGAGAGAGGTGAAAGTCAGGAGAACTGGCAGGAGAAGAGAACAATCTAGACCAAATAGCCAATTTGGAAAGTGAGTTAAATGGGAGAATTTTTCTGGTTTGGCTATTTTGACCTAGAATTTTCACTTCTCCAGTTATTCTCCTGCTTTTCACCGCTCTCTGAATAACCCTGTGAATGTTTAATCCCGAGGTGAAAAATAACATTGCTTTAGATGTTATTTTGAATTTTTTTCAAACACCAGTTAAATGCAGCATATTAGGATGTTTTAGGAGGAAAATTAATTCTCAAATCTCAATCAGAAGCAGACACCACCCCACCCCCTCAGTATAGAGTACAATGTATCAAATTGATTACCAGACTAAAAACACCTGGTGTTATGCCCGTTTCTGAACAGAGGTCATTTAGAGTTGATAATCTTTCCACATACACATTAGTTTTTAATTCAATATCTAATAAACCATTGCTTATAATATTCTGCAGTAAAGAGTCTCTTTATTTCTAGATTTTTTTGTATTTTTTTAAGCATTTTCTATACTTTTTTCAAATTTTATTTTTTACTCGAACCGAGCACACCCAAAAAGTTCGAAGTTCGTGAACTTTCGAACTGCCAAAGTTCGGGCCGAACTCCGAACCGTCCGAACCCGAACAGCTCATCCCTAGTAAGTATGTTCATACTGGAACACGAGCTCCGCAGCCTTTTCCGTTCGCCCAAAAACTTCCTGTAGTACGTTTAGGTAATCTAAAGCAGTGCAGTCTTGTTTACTAAATTTTAGGTTTCTTACAGCTTCTGAAGCAGGTCCCTTTAAGCTCTCAGTAATTCTTTGCTTCTTCTGCGCTTCGGGGACGTCCCACTCATCCAGAGCCTGCATCGCCTGTTCTACCCATTCTTCGAAGGTTTCTTCTCCCGCCGGAGTTGGCACGTTTCCTGTAAAATTTCTCAACCGTCGATAACCAAAGTTAGTGTGCGGAGGGCTTGTTTTCTGACATTTAGCCAGCAAATCTCCAATAGCCATTATAAATTCAGGCCCGATCATGGCCAGCGGACTGGGCATGGGAACATTCGCGGGATCGCCACGTGGCGCACTTGGCTGAATTAGTTGAACTTCCACCTCATCGGTCAGCTTCACGCTTGCGCCATGAAAACACACTGGAACACCCTTTCTCCATTCAAAAAGAACATACGTGTGAGAGGTATCTGGGTTCACGTTATTGTCCAGGATTAACCCCCGATGATCTGGTGTCAGCTCGGCCACGTCCTGGCGAATCTGATCTTTGGCCCAAGTGTCTGCAGGAATATCCATGACTATACATAATTCTATCTGACTACTTTGCTCCTCACACCATTTGGCAGCAGTGTCTGGATCCATATTTAACCCTTTAAATGCGGTTTTTCCAGAGACTGGATCCCGGAAACGAGCCCCCACATGTAGCGCTCACTCCCGGAGGAGCCGCTGAATTTAAACCTCGGGTCAGTCTCCCCGCACTAGGGAATAAATATACACCAGCACTGTTGTGGATTTTATAACTTATATAGTTTACTGATCTCAAATAAACTGGGATATATAGAGCAGCACGGTATACATATATACATATAAAGGAATTTTAACCCCTTCATTGCTGAAATGTGAGTCCCGTACAGGTTGTGTCCCAAGAAGGTGTACGTGTATGCGTGTGTTGGTACCCGGGTACTAGATTCAACTGGCCAGTGAATGATTTCAATTTGTCTTCGACTAGTCACGTTGGGGCCCTGTAGGTTTAGACAAACTGCAGTGTGCTTTATTATTTTCACTGTGGCCGGGAAGGCCTCTCACCCATCCGCCAGATACTCTGCACTCTGCTCGACCCAGGACGTCTTTCTGCTCGACTTGACTGGGACTCTGTGCCGCCGGATCCACTTGTCTTGCTTGTCCGTTTCTGCCACAAGATGCTCAGCTCACCGCCTGCACTCCCGTTAGATCATTGCGGTCTCCTAACTCGGGGTCCTTCTGCAGCTCTGTATCTTTTAAACTTCTCACCGATAGGTTAATAGGTCTTCTGGCAAGTGATTTGGGCCGATCTCCAACTCCTCAAAGCAGCACCTGCGCTCCGGCCTTGTCACAATCGCTCCTTGTCTCATATGCATCTTGCTCTAATCACCCCTTGGTGCGCACTGGCTCTCCTCTGCACGAGGTTGCGGATGTCTCTCGGTTCTCCCCACCCACTTCCTGTTCCTGCCCCAAAGCATGCTGGAAAACGTAGTCCGAAAGTGTCCAGTATCAGTTTACATTGCGTTCGTCTCCCCCTGGTGGCCAGAAACAAGTAACTACAGCGGCGGGATTTAAACCAGCGCTACACTAGATTTTACTGAGTGTCACATGTATTCTCATCATTACCACATCCTTCCAAAGCTAGCACCAGGATTATGCATGTGGATTTGTGAGAGAAACTCAGATGAGGTACATGACAAATGTCTCTTGCACAAATCATGCACATGATGGGGGTCTGCTTCTCCAACTTGATAATTCTCAATTCTTGCATCAATTCTACAGAATTGTGGCAATGCATATTGGTGACTGACAATGTACTTTGAAAATAATGATTAGAGGTGTTTGTTCTTTATAAAAGAAATTTATTTTTCTCACAGGACATTTCTTGCAATGTCAGAAATGATTGTGCATGAAATCAGATTTCCTAAATGTCCACTAATGTATCATTAGGGATTTATGTCTCAAACCACTTGGCAGCTCAAAAAAGAACCGGCAAATGGCACTGGAGGAGTGGCTACAGAAAAATTAATCTTTATTAGAACGAATATAGACACTCTCAGATACAAGGAAAAAATCTATTAAAAAACATAAATGACAGCAGACAAAGCAGGGTGTACTGGAATTGACGCCAGTGTGTAATGGCTGTGCATAAAAGAGGTGTGGAAAGAGGATTGCAATCAATGTATTAGGCACCATAATAGAATTCCATAATTGCACAAAGGGATTAGCATCAAAAAGCAAACCATAAATCACCTTCACAATCAGCACGCCAACACTGACCCTTAGCTAGTCGAGCTCATGCTCAAAATTTCTGTCCTCACCCTGCAAATGCTGCACACACAACAAATCACGGCTTAAAATCAAGGTTGATACATCAGCTCAACATATGTTTCGCCAACTGGACATTGGCTTCATCTGGAGCAAAAAAATAGTTAGTAATGTTGTATGTACCTCCCTCTTTTTATTCCCTATCTGATCTGGAATCAACCAATCCGTGGTATAAGAAAATCACATGTGTCTCCAAGCAGTAAAGCTGGTTGATTAGGTCCATGTGACTAGAAAGGACCTATAGTATGAATGAAAGGTCACATGAACACCCAGGTCCTATCTGCTGGGGGAAGGTCACATGGTACACCAGTAGAATATTCCCTATTTGGTCTGGAATCAATCAATCAATGGTGTAAAGAAGTCACATGTATCTCCAAGCAGTAAAGATGGTTAATTGGGTCCATGTGACTAAAAAGGACCTATAGTATGAATAAAAGGTCACATGAACACCCAGATCCTATCTGCTGGGGGAAGGTCACATGGTACACCAGTAGAATATTCCCTATTTGGTCTGGAATCAATCAGTCAATGGTGTAAAAAAGTCACATGTATCTCCAAGCAGTAAAGCTGGTTAATTGGGTCCATGTGACTAAAAGGGACCTATAGTATGAATAAAAGGTCACATGAACACCCAGATCCTATCTGCTGGGGGAAGGTCACATGGTACACCAGTAGAATATTCCCTATTTGGTCTGGAATCAATCAATCAATGGTGTAAAAAAGTCACATGTATCTCCAAGCAGTAAAGCTGGTTAATTGGGTCCATGTGACCTCTAACCATTTCTTAAGGTTATGTGATCATAACGGCCAGCATACTAAAGACCATGTTATATATGTCCAATGATTCCTTGGGTTGCCAGGGCAACTGGATAGTAAAAGGCTTAAACAGAGGGTTTTTAATATATAAGGTTGGACAGATATGTAATTCGTGAATGACTTGTTCTGAAAAAGGGAGCATTTTATTATGATACAAATGACCTTGAGTTTGTTAAATTCTTAGACGATCCATTAAATATGCCGGGCTATAAGAAAGGAGTATAATAAAAACCCTCATTAAGACCTGATGGAGATAATGTGTGAAGTTTATAAATCCACCGACATTCTTTCTGTCGGAGCTTGCGATCAAAATTGCCCTTTCTTGGTGATGGTAATACGATTTCTAATCCGCAAAATTTCAGGACATATGGGTTATTACCGTGACATTGTGCTAAATGGCGTGAAATAGGGGTTTCTTGAATTCGTTTTACAGAGTGGATATGTTCCATAATTCTCCTCTTAAAAGGACGGAGTGTTTTGCCAACATACATTTTGCCACATTGGCAGATGGCCAAATATACCAGGCCACAGGAATTACAATTAAAAAAGGTTTTGATTTCAAAATCACATTTTTTCCTTGAATCTGTAACTTTCTTTGAATTTTTTAAGATGAATTTACATGCGACACAATGGCCACATTGATAAGTGCCACGTAAATTGTTAGATAGCCATGTAATAGGTCTTTTAATTTATAATGGAATTATGATGGCTGTGTACCAAACGATCTCTCAGATTCCTGCTACGTCTAGCAGTAACTGAGGGTCTGGCTCCCAATTTATCCGATAGCTGAGGGTCCATAGTGAGTAACGGCCAAAACCTATCTAGGATGGACTAGATCTGATTCCATCCTCTATCAAATGTGATATGGATACTGCAAGCATCACAGGAATGGCCACATCCAGTGATAAGAGATAGCTGCTTTGTCACCAGACCCAGTGACCATACAGGAGACAACTCGAGTGAGAATAACAGAAGACCAGGACACAAGTGCTGCCTTAAGTGGTTTCTTTTTACTCTGGGCAAAATTTCATACACCCAGTAGTTTTGTCAAACATTTGGAGCGTCACAAATTCATGAATTACAAACCGATACGTCAGCATTATAGGAAGAGGTGTTTTTCCTACTTTTGGGCAGTACCTAGACTTACACAAACATTTCCTGTACTAGCCTAGTAGGCACGCCTAAATTGACATCACAGCTATATCCTATTCTAGGAATAGGAATGTTCCATAGGATGTATTTAAACAATTGACCATGGACCATGTGTATCCTTCCCTTCCTCTCGGCTGGTCAGCCTCTCATAGTTTCTAGAGGAAATGAAATTGAATAGACCATCTGCACTCCTTGATAACAGGAAGCCAAGAAAAAGACCATACTTCAGCATTACCTCATGATCAGGCATTTGCTGAGCAGTCAATCTGGCCCTATATATTTATATAGATATCAAATATTACTAGAATATAGAAATATGAATTCAATGAATTATCTACCATATTTAAATACCTTTCAATCTGTCTTTTGATCATGAATCACGTGATCACTAATTAAAAAGAAAATTAAACTAAACTAAACTAGTGAACCTATTACAAATGGGGTTACATTGTCATCACATTATACATATAAATCATTCTAATACGTAGAAATAAAAATAAGAGAGATTAGTCATTACTCATAAGAGGGAAACGTTGAAAAGGAATCAAAGTAGGTGGGGGTGGAAGTATAGGATAGGCTGGCATCATAGGTGAGTTAGAAACGCAACATTTCTCAAGGCATAGCATCAACAATTTGTAAAAAATGGCAATAACAAGAATAATCATAACGAGATACATTAAACCATGTAAAATAGTTGAACCTAGGCTACCAAAAATAGAACTAAAGCCAAAGGTCCAATCAAATCCATCTAAGGGACTTGATACTTTCCTGAGTTGGGTTTGAATTTCCTCAATATCATGTATATCTTGAGAAACTTCACCTGAAATGTCATCAATGTGAAAACAACAATGGGTCAAATTAAGAAGACCACATACACCACCCTCCTTCATTAACAAATAATCAAGGGCCATACGATTCTGAATTACTGCATCTCTAATCTGACGTTGCTCAGCAGAAAGAACTGCTAGAGCATGTGTAGTGTGATTAAACAAGTCATCAACTAAGTCAACAAAAAGGTTCATTTTAGAATACAAACGAGCAACACCATATGCGGGTAGCAAGATTCCACCAAATCGCTCTGCCTCAGAGGTTTTGACAGATATGGAGGAGCGACGAGAGCGATGTACAGTGTTATGTAGGTCAATGCGCATACCAGACGGAACATAAGGGTGAATAGTATGAGATGGACCAATAAGACCCAAAACACATTCACCAACATAAGTTCTAGGTATTACCAAATATGCCCATTTACCACATAACCAGTAAAAAGGGGGGTTAAGGGGCAAGGTAGCATAAGCATCAATATAATATGTTGCAACCATTATCATACTAGAGTATGTGCCATCTTCCACTTGCAAGGTCCAATCTTTTGGACTGTTGGAATCATGTAAGTTAAGTTTCCCAAAAGATGCTACATTCCACACAGTATTTTTAAACAAAACATGGGTAGCATTAATTTGGGATGCGTTAATACATCCAAACATGAAATCAGCAGAGTTGGCGTTGCCAACACTTACAGGAAAAGTTTTATCCATCCATTGCCATAAACTTACACATTTATCTGGTATACCTGGGTTAGAACAAAGGGGGGAGGACACTAACTTAGAATGCCAAGGGGTGCTAAACCAGGACGAAGAACTATTACCGTAAAGAAAGGAAACACGAAAAGTGGCTTGTAGATTCATCTCAGAATTATTAGGGACATACATATGATCCATTATAACCTGGCAAGGAGGTTCCTTTCTGTTAGGTTCTGGTGAAGGCATTCTACCAGTAATGTTAAATCTCATTCGTATCACTGCAGTACCACGATGTTCCTGTAAGAGAGGAGCACGTATAAAAGTGGCACCGGGATTGTTAGTAGTTTTAGAGAAAGTAGGCAATGTAAACAAATCATCATCAAAAAGACTTAAATTCAAAGCAACTCCTTCATACGGTATACCATATTTAGAACTAGTTGGTTTGGCCATACATATCCAGCAGGACTTGTTGAAACCTGAAAGTTCATATATAGTCTGAGCAGCATACGCATAGTTATTAGGTCGATGCAAGTCTCTTTTCAAACGCATATTAAGAACTGGGGGACGAGCAAAGGAGATATTGTGGGGACCTACAATATCTTCCCAGAAACATCTGTGATAGTAACATGAACTACCAGAAAGTATTATGAAATAAATCGTAATGATTAAAAGTGAACCAACAAAAATACAACAGTTCTTGGAAAAAGAGCAAAACATCTTGGTAGTAGTTCTAGCAATATACACTGCAAGTGTAAAATCAGAGTAAATACAATATGTATTACTTTGTGAAAAAACTAAAGTTCATCAAAAAATAAACAGTTCGTGTAAATGAGGACAAAAAGGTACTACTCTTCAGGTTGAGTCGGACAGTTGAGGCATAAAAAAAAAAATTGGGGGGAAAACAATTCTTCAGCTGGGAAACCAGCCAACAGGTTAGCAGGGGCTGACAACTGCTGTGGCCCACACTCCAGATTCATCAGTGGGGTACGTCACAGGAGGAGGTCATCTAGAAGCAGGGGTCATCGATTCCACGTCTGGGGTTGAGGTCACAGGTGGATCAGGAATGAAGTCATCAGGATGAATGGCGCTTTCTTTATCCTTGATGCATGGATCCAGGAAGGTGATTCATCAGTCAGCACGGCGGTTCTGGTCACAGCAAGGACGGTAGTCGGCTCTCCATATGGTGGATCAATGGTTTTGTGACGATGCAGGGCCTTCACGAGCACTCGATCTCCTGGAACAAAACGGTGAGTAGGATCTGTGGAGAGAGGCGGGAAAGAGCAGGAGACCGTTCTATGGAAATCATGCAATGTTTTAAGCAATTGAGTATCATATGCTTCTCTAAATTCATCCAGATCACCTGGTAACATTACCAGGGGACCTTGCTTAGGAATCCATGGGGTAGGAAAGGGTCTTCCCATGAGAACTTCAAAGGGGGAAAGGCCAGTGACAGAATGGGTGGTCATTCTTATTTCTGCAAGAATGGCTGGAAGGTAATCCGGACAGTTCTTGAAGGTACCCTCAGTAGCTTTTCTAAGTTTATTTTTGATATTTCTATTTTGCCGTTCCACGATTCCGGAACTTTCCGCATGGTATGGGCAATGAAACTTCCATTGAATGGCCATTAATTTTACCAATTCCTGTGTGATCTTGGAGGTAAAGGCAGGACCATTATCTGAATCAATAGATATGGGGCATCCATATCTGGGTATTAATTCTTTACAAAGAATTTTGGCAACAGTTCTGGCATTTTCTCTTGCAGTAGGGAAGGCTTCAGGCCATCTAGAAAACTTGTCAACTATTACCAGAAGGTATTTCAGGTTACCTTTTGCAGTGGGCATGTGTGTAAAATCAATTTGGAGTTCCTGGAATGGACCATTAGCAGGCGGTAGGTGTTGAGTTTAAATTTTTGGGCCCTGTGTATTATTTCTGGCACATATAAGGCAACGAGAAAGTTGGGAATTAATCATAGCCTTAAGATTACAAACAGAAAAATGCTTAGCCATTTCGCTGTATGTGAGTTTGGGAGATCTGTGGCCAGGACCGTGAAAAGAAAAAATAAAGATTGGCGCTGCTGCAGCAGGTAAGCCAACTCTTCCTCCTTTCTCATAAATTCTAACATCAGGCGGAATTTCTTGAGACTTCACAAGGCCTTCTGAGGCCCAATGATAAACATCAGCTTCAGTAGCACCTGCCTGGAGTTCTTTAAGCATCCATTTCTGGGGCAGCAGAAAAGGAGAAAGGTAGCAGGTGACAATTGGAGGGTGAGGAACAAGAGAAATGGTAGGAGATGAAAGAGCAGCAGCTTTAGACTCAGCGTCAGCAAAGTGATTGCCACGAGAAACAAAAGAGTCAACAGGATCATGACCTTTGCATTTAACAACAGCAAGACGAGAAGGCAATAGAATAGCAGACAGGAGATCAGAAATCAGATCAGAATGAGAAATAGGACGTCCATCAGCCGTAGTAAAACCACGACGATGCCATAGTGCACCAAAATCATGCACAACACCAAATGCATAACGAGAGAGTCAGTATAAATGGTGACAGGGAGATCTTTAAAAAGTTTACATGCAGCTGTTAAAGCAAAGAGTTCCGCAGCTTGCGAAGAATTTGAAGGAATGGAAGCAGATTCATGTACAATGTCAGGCAATTCAACCACAGCATAACCAGTCAGATACTGTGAAAAGAAGGACGAGAACAGGAGCCATCAAAAAGATATGACGAATATCAGGACCTTCTAGAGGAGTGTCAGAAGATCAGATCTAGGAGAGGTCGTTAGTTGAATGAGCGGAAGACAATCATGTAATTCACGAGGCTCCTCTTGGTCTTCGCGTAGACGCAGGAGAGCGTTTAGAACAACAGAAGGACCAGAAGTGACAGAAGAGTATTTGACAGACAAATTGGAGGTAGAAGTTAGTACAGTTTCATAACCAGACAAACGTTGGGAAGAAATGTGCTGGGTAGAAAGGTTACGAAGTACATGCAAGACATTGTGTTGTGTATGGAGAATCGTGTCAGTACCTAGGGTTAAGGACTGAACTGTTTCCACAGCCATGGCACAGGCAGCCAAGGAGCGGAGACAATTTGGCATTCCCTGAACAACAGGTGGCATGACTTTTGACAAAAATGCAGTTGGACGCAGTGCCCCCCCGTGGACCTGTGCAAGAACAGCCGCCATTGTGCGCCCATCCTCCCTACAGTAGAGGTGAAAAGGCAGTTTATAGTTCGGTAGCCCCAGTGCTGGTGCAGTAGCCAACAGTTCCTTTAACGTATCAAAGGCAGACACCATGTCCGGAGACCAAACAATTTGGTCCGGAGCTGTGCGCGCAGCAGACGCACGAAGAACAGAGTCATAATAGGAACAGTCTGGTATCCAATGACGACAAAAATTCACCATCCCTAGAAAGGACAACATGTCTGTTTTGGAGGCAGGACGCTTGAGCTGGAGCAGGCTCTGAATGCGGGACGGTG
Organism: Leptobrachium leishanense; assembly: GCA_009667805.1. Lineage (NCBI taxonomy): Eukaryota > Metazoa > Chordata > Amphibia > Anura > Megophryidae > Leptobrachium > Leptobrachium leishanense. The sequence continues at coordinate 60,090 of RXON01002915.1, read as the reverse complement.
AGAGGACACGAGATCCCTCAGTGAGAACGAAACCCAAATATTCAACAGAGGTGGAGCAAAATTGCATCTTTTTCTGGACACCTTGTGGCCTTCTGAGTGTAGATGGTTTAAGAGAGCAACAGAGTCAGTGTAACATGCAGCTTGGCTGAGGCTACATAGGAGGAGGTCATCCACATACTGTAGTAAGGTGGAGCCTTTCGGCGGACTGTAACTCAACAGAGTCTCACGCAGGGCACGAGCAAAAGACGCAGGACTGTCAATAAATCCCATAGGTAAAACTGACCAACAAAATTGACTACTTTCAAATGTAAAAGCCAAAATGTGTTGTGTATCTAGATGTACTGGGACAGAAAAAAAGGCATTTTTTAGGTCTATGACTGTAAAATGTGTGGAGTCTGGGGTATGGAGGTGAGAAGGGTTGGGAGGTAGGTACAATTGGAGAAATAGGAATTATGATTTCATTGAGAGATCTGAAATCCTGAGTAAAGCGATATCCATCTCCTTTAGGCACAGGATTTACAGGCGTGTTGTACGAACTTACAATGGGACGCAGAATGCCAGTAGCAAGGAAGCGGCGAATGAATTCCCGTATTCCTTCAACTTTAGCAGGTGACAGATTATATTGCTTGTGATATACAGGAGTTGTCGATTTTTTTAATTTTGCGGAATATGGAGAGCAGGAGATAGAACCCACATCGTATTCATCAATTGCCCATACATCCGGATGTACACACAATTCGAGATCAGGTGCTGAAAGGAAAGCACAGTGAAGAGGAGAGAAGGAATGGGAGGAAGTGTTAGGTGGAGACACTGGAGAGAGAGGAGTGGGGGCTGTTGGGGGATGACATGTGCTGGAAGCAGCTTCAAAAGAAAAAAATGGAGAATCCACATGTAAAGATCCAGATGGCATGCAGATAATAGACACAGCAAGCAAAGAAAGCAAATCTCTGCCTAACAAATTAACAGGACAGGTAGGGAGAACATGAAAAGAATGAAACACAGAGGCAGGAGAAGAATTTGAAGAAATAGCAATGGGTGGGGTGACAAACGTATCTGTTAGAACTCCATTAATCCCCAAAGATGGCGTCTCAGCAGGTTTAATTGACCACAAACACCACTCTATTGTAAGCGTCGAATTTGTAGCACCCGTATCCACAAGGAATGGGGTTTTATGATCCTCCAAATTAAGGATCACTAGGGGCAAATGGTCAACTGTTTCTGAAACCTGAACACATTAGATGGAGCATGCCTCTGGGCCACATCATGCATTTGATTGGTTTTGCCAATCAATCTTATGACGAGGTGGATCACAGACATTGTTAGGAGAGGTAACAGCATTGCTTGTTGGAGATCTTGGCTGGGGGTTCATAGCAGTATTGCCAATGTTCCTGGGATTATGAGGGCATTCATTACGCCAGTGATTTGGATCTCCACAAATGAAACAAGTACCTGGGGTACGTGTGGGGTGTTGAGGACGATAATAAGTCCGTTTAGGGTGAGGACCATTATTACCTGGGGGACCTGAAGAACTGTTAAAAACAGCTAACATATATTTAGAATGCTGCAGGTCAAAGCAACCTGCAGAATCTTTAACAAGGAGCCTATTATTAAGATCAATAGGTACCACTGTTGGCCAGTTATCAATCACCTGTTTAGCAATTCTCTGGGTATCATCTCTGAGATTACCCATGAGAGTTTGAGTGTAGAGGAGACCCATATCTCCATCTAATGTCATGCCGGCATCCTCCTTCCAGTTCTTATGGAATCGGTGGATGAATTCGGTGACAGATTCTTTTGTATTTTGTTTGCATGCAATGGCTGCGACCATAGAACGTCGAGCTCCATAATTACGAGTCCATTCATCACAAACTTCTGTCCACATATCATCAATCTGGGCCGATGTTTGTAAAGGCAAATTTTGGGGTGTAATAGGGGCACCTATTAGAGGAATATGGGGGGTTGAAGTGAGAGAACATGAGTCCAATCAAAACCAGTGTCATCAGCATATCCCATGACACCGTTAATGATCAACTTGTAATCTTCCTGAGTTAATTGCAATCCTCGTGTCGCCCGTTTAAGGTATTGTGTTGTCGCAGTCGGGGAAATTCTGGGACTAGGAGAACCCTTAATTATCGAATTTAAGGTTCCTATATCAGGGGGCATAATAACGACATTATTTCCTGCAATTAAATAGGGCATCTGATATCTAGCAGGGGGGTTGATAGTTTTGCCAGATTGGGTCCTAGTTATTATGTTCTGAAGTTGGGGTTCAAATTGGTCAATAAAAGATTGCATTTGGGGAGAGTATCCTACACGGTTGGGTTTGGAAATGGATACAAATGAAGATTTACTGAATTTAGACATAGGGGTTTTATTTTGCCAATCATATGTGCTAGTTTCATCTTGTTCTGTGTCAGATTCTGTTTCAACATGGGGTATTCCTACGATAGCACCTAAAACACCTATATTTTGTGTTAGGGCTTCGGGGGAAGGCAGAGGATTTGTAGTCGTTTCAATAGTTGTAATCACAGCTGCCAAAGTCTTAGGGTCAAGGCTGGGATAAAGGGAAGAGGGTTTGGGAGTAGGTTGTGAAAGGGCAGGAGGAGAGGAATTGTAAGGTGGGGGATTATCTATGGACCATGATATATCTTTAGGAGTTTTAGAAATGGGGTTATATGAAGAGGACAAGTGAATCCACACTTTACCACATTCCTTCATATATTTTCTATCCCAATTTGAGTCAGGTTGGAAATATGGGAAAGCTTTCTGGTCGCCAAGACATAAGCCTTTTATCATGGACATATGATAGGAAGAGAAGCTTCCTGAATTTGGGAATGGATCAAAAGAATGCATGGCTGTAGTCCAGCCAGCGAGACAATCTACAAAGGGCGTGCTGAAATATCTGCCAGCAACACGTTGTACATAATCGGCGGGCGTTTCAGCAGGGCCATTTTGGGGCATTAACTTCTTATTGAAATGCTTATCTAATTTGCCCGTTGTTTTTGGATCTATATGGGAGGATTTTTTGGCACCCATATCGCAAAAAAAAAAGGCGCGGTGGAGGGGGGAAGGAGAAGGGCCAGCGCAATTAAAAGGGTGAGAGGGAAAGGGTTGCAAAAATGCGCAGTTTCCTCTATTGCCACTAAGCCAAATCACAAAACAGCAATCTCCATTCTATTTAAAATCTTTTTAACTACACTATCAGGGAAAACACGCACAAATAGGAAATAACAAGTAGTCAGGTAAATAGAGATCCAATTCTCGGGGCGGGAAACTTAAAGGTATTAATCTTTTAAAATATAATACTCTTTACAACACAATTCAAATGTGAGTCACTAACAGCGGGGACATCCAACAATTGATCAAGGAAACAAAGAGAAAGGATCACTATTCTTTACCCAGACGATTGTAAAAAAATCCTATTTTTCATTCACCAGCACTTAAACAATCAAATCATTCAAAATAAACTCTTGCACTATCAAATCAAATAATGCGAGTTCGTAAATTTGAACAAGCAAGTTATCTATGATGAATATTAGGTTCAATAAATATTAATAAAATAGATATGTAACCCATACTCACAAGACAAGTTGATTAGTTCAAATCCCACTTCTGACACCAAATTGATATGGATACTGCAAGCATCACAGGAATGGCCACATCCAGTGATGAGAGATAGCTGCTTTGTCACCAGACCCAGTGACCATACAGGAGACAACTCGAGTGAGAATAACAGAAGACCAGGACACAAGTGCTGCCTTAAGTGGTTTCTTTTTACTCTGGGCAAAATTTCATACACCCAGTAGTTTTGTCAAACATTTGGAGCGTCACAAATTCATGAATTACAAACCGATACGTCAGCATTATAGGAAGAGGTGTTTTTCCTACTTTTGGGCAGTACCTAGACTTACACAAACATTTCCTGTACTAGCCTAGTAGGCACGCCTAAATTGACATCACAGCTATATCCTATTCTAGGAATAGGAATGTTCCATAGGATGTATTTAAACAATTGACCATGGACCATGTGTATCCTTCCCTTCCTCTCGGCTGGTCAGCCTCTCATAGTTTCTAGAGGAAATGAAATTGAATAGACCATCTGCACTCCTTGATAACAGGAAGCCAAGAAAAAAACCATACTTCAGCATTACCTCATGATCAGGCATTTGCTGAGCAGTCAATCTGGCCCTATATATTTATATAGATATCAAATATTACTAGAATATAGAAATATGAATTCAATGAATTATCTACCATATTTAAATACCTTTCAAAATGTACCAATACATCTAATGATATTATTATTCTTCCCCCAGCAGATAGGATCTGGGTGTTCATGTGACCTTTTATTCATACTATAGGTCCTTTTTAGTCACATGGACCCAATTAACCAGCTTTACTGCTTGGAGATACATGTGACTTTTTTACACCATTGACTGATTGATTCCAGACCAAATAGGGAATATTCTACTGGTGTACCATGTGACCTTCCCCCAGCAGATAGGATCTGGGTGTTCATGTGACCTTTTATTCATACTATAGGTCCTTTTTAGTCACATGGACCCAATTAACCATCTTTACTGCTTGGAGATACATGTGACTTCTTTACACCATTGACTGATTGATTCCAGACCAAATAGGGAATATTCTACTGGTGTACCATGTGACCTTCCCCCAGCAGATAGGACCTGGGTGTTCATGTGACCTTTCATTCATACTATAGGTCCTTTCTAGTCACATGGACCTAATCAACCAGCTTTACTGCTTGGAGACACATGTGATTTTCTTATACCACGGATTGGTTGATTCCAGATCAGATAGGGAATAAAAAGAGGGAGGTACATACAACTTTACTAACTATTTTTTTGCTCCAGATGAAGCCAATGTCCAGTTGGCGAAACATATGTTGAGCTGATGTATCAACCTTGATTTTAAGCCGTGATTTGTTGTGTGTGCAGCATTTGCAGGGTGAGGACAGAAATTTTGAGCATGAGCTCGACTAGCTAAGGGTCAGTGTTGGCGTGCTGATTGTGAAGGTGATTTATGGTTTGCTTTTTGATGCTAATCCCTTTGTGCAATTATGGAATTCTATTATGGTGCCTAATACATTGATTGCAATCCTCTTTCCACACCTCTTTTATGCACAGCCATTTTACACTGGCGTCAATTCCAGTACACCCTGCTTTGTCTGCTGTCATATTTATGTTTTTTAATAGATTTTTCCTTGTATCTGAGATTGTCTATATTCGTTCTAATAAAGATTAATTTTTCTGTAGCCACTCCTCCAGTGCCATTTGCCGGTTCTTTTTTGAGCTGCCAAGTGGTTTATTGAGACATATATCTATTTAGGTCAGGTTTAATCCTGAGTAAGAGGTTGTGCTGCTCTCACTCATTTGGATGAGAGTCAGGTGATTGTCTAAATTTGAGGGTTCCTGCTGTGGGTCCCCCATCTCTATCATTAGGATTGTAACATATTAATTTTTTTGTAAATCAAAATTTTATTGAGTTTCAATGACAATTTCAAGCATAAAAGATAGCATATTTGCATTGTTCAGATATAAATCTGGATTTCCAGATCGCGCAGGATCTGCCATAACCTGACAATACATAGCAATTATCAAAGTATCAATGTAACATAACAAAACATAACAAGGAAAAAGAGTGTCATCTGCGCGGCCTTTTGGTTACAATTGTTAGGTACCCACTCTAAAGAGGTGCCTTGAAGTGGCGAGTGGGCTTACGTTGCAATGGCCATTGAAATAAACAAAAACCTCATTTTTGTTGTACATGGAACACATAGAAATGAGCGCAGATGACACTCTTTTTCCTTGTTATGTTTTATACATTGACTGGGCTGTTACTCCTGGCAGTTGCTGCCGCTCCGGTGAGTATGGGCGCGACGCCATTTTTTCTGTATTTATGTATATCATGCTTGTAACACCAGTCCGTCGTTCTGCAGCTGTTCCTCTTTCCATGTTTTTGTTTTTGATCCCAAATGGGAAGTGTTTGGTGCGTGTATAAATCAAACCCACCATCTTTGCCTCTCCTTAGCTGAAAAGCAGCTGGAAGGGCTTGGAGCTGCTCAGTAGAGCGGCCTTTTGGTTACAATTGTTAGGTACCCACTCTAAAGAGGTGCCTTGAAGTGGCGAGTGGGCTTACGTTGCAATGGCCATTGAAACAAACAAAAACCTCATTTTTGTTGTACATGGAACACATAGAAACGAGCGCAGATGACACTCTTTTTCCTAAGTATAGAATGCCTTAGATCCATTAGTCTCGGTGTGCGTTCATTATGGCTCTAAAAGTGGAGGAAGACGAGATCAGAGTCCACCTGGACCAGATTGTGGAGTATAACTCGGACTGGTCCACTGAGGTAAGTATCAAATGTTCTAGAGAGTGGAGGTCTTCCATCCTAGACCGCCAAACTGACAGGGGTGGACAGATAATTTGTCTCCAATATAAAGGGAGAACACTTTTGGCCACATTGAGAATTCAAATCAATACAGATCTTTTATATGTGCAAGCGGATATCGCGTTGTGGTGGAGGTGCATCGGCGCAGGGCAAAAAGATATTGGGGGGGTCAACAAATCCAGAGGTAACCGCATGGATGGTCTTCCAGAAGGGTATAAGGATTGGACAGCTCCACCATATGTGAAGCATCGTACCTTCATCCCCGTTACATCTGCAGCACGTTGGGGGTATGGCAGGGAACATCTGGCTGATTTGCGAGGGTACCCTATACCATAAAGTTAAAACCTTGTATGCTGCTTCCTGGACCCTGATGGCCACGGAGCAATGGTGTGTGAGATCTAGAATTTTACCCCATTGGGATTCCGAAAGGGGCATATCTAACATCATCTCCCAGCATCCCATGAAAGGGGCTGGTGTGTCTGCAGCCGCAGTTTGAAGCAGAGCGTAAATGTGTGAAATACCGTGAGCCAAGGGGTTAGGCAGCATGCATTGTTGTTCAAATCCGGTAAGTTGTCTAATGAGTTTGTGTTGTTGCGGGATTGCTCGTACGTAATGGCACAATTGACTGTATTTAAAAGGGTGGTGATCCAGTTGTGAACAGTTCCCTTAATGGTATAAACCCTGTAGTGTGCAGTAAGTGATGTACTCTCGGGATCTCTGTCGAGAATAAGGTGCAGAAGGTCCGTGCTTGCAACCCCAAGGCGAAATCTAGATTGTGTACAATTGGTAACAGGGGAGATGGGGAAGTGGAAAGGGAGAAGGTCTTGGAGGCAAGACGCCAAATGGCCATGGTGGCTAGCGTATAAGGGGATGTGATGGCATGGTGTTTGTCCTGAGAGGTTGGGAGCCATGGTAAGGTGGCCAGGGGTACCCTTAGTGAGTCTTGTTCCGCGTCTTTCCATTTCTTCCTGACCCCGGTTTCGACCAATCTAGAATATGTAACAGATGACTTGCTATATGGTAGCATCGGAAATCCGGTACCGCTAGACCTCCCTGTGATTTCTGTCTGGTGAGTATGTCAAAGCGTAGCCTGGGGGTTTTACCTTTCCAGATGTATTTGATTAACGCTGATTTAAGGGTTGCAAAAAAATGTATGGGCAAACGGATGGGTATTGTTTGAAAGAGGTATAGTAAACGTGGAAGGAGATTCATTTTAATGATGGCCACTCACCCTAACCATGATATATGTGCATAGTTCCATTTGGAAAGGTCCCCTTGTAATGTGGCTAGGTGTGGTGCAAAGTTGTCTCCGTAATTCTCCGTGGGATCTGCGTTTAGCCAAATCCCTAAATACTTTATTTTCGTGAGTGAGATTGAAAACGGGAAGTATCGAAGAGTTAGTGTGGTGCGTGTGTCTACCGCAGATACACTCAGGATATGGGATTTGCCAAAATTTATTTTTAGGTTGGATAGGGCCCCGTATTGCCTAAAGGTTGACAAAATGCAGGGCAAGGACACTCTCGGGTTCATCACGAAGAAGAGAAAGTCGTCAGCGTATGCTGCAATTTTGTGTTATGCCGTGCCTATAGTGGGTCCCCTGATGTCTGTGTTATGTCTGACGGCGGAGAGAAATGTCTCCAGGGACAAAATAAAAAGCAATGGGGACAAGGGGCAGCCCTGTCTGGTGCCGTTATGTATTTTAAAAGACTCCGAGTAGACCCCATTCACACAAAGCCGGGCCGAGGGATCCGCGTACAAGTCCTGGACCCAGGACTGCATATTCGGGCCCAGCCCTATGTGTGCAAGTGAGGCAAACAAAGTCCCAATTGACCCTATCGAAGGCCTTCTCCGAGTCAGTAGATAAAAGAAGGAAATCCTCAACCGAAGATCGGCCTCGGTGAATCAGCTGCAGAGCCCTAATCGTGTTGTCTTTCGCTTCCTTTCCCGGGACGAACCCAACCTGATCGCAATGAATCAAATAGGGATGTGTGGTTGAATGCGCATGGCCAAAACTTTAGCGAAGAGTTTAATGTCTGTGTTGAGTAATGATATCGGTCTATAGTTCACGCAATTAGTAGGGTCCTTGCCCTCCTTTGGTAGGAAAGTGACATTGGCCATTAATGCCTGTGGGGGGAGGTTCTGGCCTTGGGTTAAGGTATTAAAGGCTTTCAGAAAGTGTGGTATGAGAACTTTACGAAAAGTCTTACGGAGCGGGAGACTTACGAAATAGTAACGGAGCGGGAGACCATCTGGGCCAGGGCATTTGCCTGTTTTGGATGATTTGAGGGCAGCCGATAATTCCCCTTCCGTAATAGGGTCTTCCATGAGAGCTGCATCTACCGTAGAGAGTTTGCGTGTGGAGTGCGTGGAGAGGTATGCTTGAATCTGGTCAAGCAATGTCCATCTGGCTTGGTCTGTCTGGGGGCCTGTAAGGGAGTACGGTCGCATGTAATATTCACTTAAGGCAGTCATGATTTGTGTTGGCATGTGTTTCGGTCGACCCTCTCAGTCCCATACGCAGGCAATATATGTGGCAGCCCACTTTTTAGCTAACATGCGCGCCAGAAGGCGGACACAATTATACCCGTGAGTGTGGAAAAAGGCCTTCGTTTGAAGACATGTTCGGTGGTGTAGCGTGTTCATAAGGTCTGTCAGGGAGCGTCACAGGGTCGTGAGCGTGGTCAGGTGTGTTGGGTCAGCGTCCTGTTTGTGTAAGCGTTCAGTGTCTGAGATTTGGAGTACCAAATCACTAATCTGTGTGGATCGTTGTTTCTTAAATTCTGCCCCTTTCTTAATGTAGTGGTCCCTAATTACGCATTTGTGGTGCGCTTCCCAAATTACAGGGGCGGATGTGTCTGGGGTCACGTTTTCAGCGAAATAGGTCTCAAGCACCTGTTCGCTGTCTTCCACAAGGGATTCATTAGCCAAAAAGGAGTCATTTAAGCGCCAGGAGAAGGAGGCGGGGCGGTAGAGCGGGGACATGAGAGTGATGTGGATTGGAGCGTGATCTGACCAGGTTGCAGTGCCAATGGATGCTGTTTTCAGTGTGTGTAGATGGTAGTGTTGCAAAAAGTAGTAGTCTAGATGGGAGTAGACTGCTGGGGTTGAGAGAAGAACGTGTAGTCTCTCTCTTCCGGATGTTGCGCCCTCCAGCAGTACACCAAACGAGAAGAGTGTAGTGTCTTGCAGATGGATCTCAATATGTGTAGAGGGTGAGAGGTGGTGCCCTTGGACATGTCAACTAGCGGAGCCAAGGGGACATTAAAGTCCCCCCCTAAAATTAGCAAAATCCATTACCTTGCGGAGGCTGGCGGTAATAAAGCGGTGTTGAGCTTTATTCGGGGCGTAAAGGTTAGCGAATGTATACAATGTGTTGGCTATGTGTCCTTTAACTACCAGTAGTCTCCCCTCTCCGTCCGTCAGGGATGCCGTGCTTGTAAATGGAATGCATTTATGAAATAGTAAAGCCGTACCTTTGGATTTTGAAGTGGTGTGGTTACTGTAAAACCCGACCGGGAAGTGTGAATCGGTCAATTTGGGGTGAGTGTCTCCCCTGAAGTGCGTTTCTTGTATAAATACTACTGATGCCTTGCAGCTCCTGAAATCACGCAACGCCCAAGAGCGTTTTTCAGGTAAATTAAGCCCTCTTGCATTTATGGACATGATCGAGAGATCCTGTGGGAGAGACATGGTAGCCTAGTTATGAGGAACGGATGATATGAGTACTGTACCGGGGGTCAAAGGAAAGTAGTGGGGAGTGGGGAGGAGGTGGGAGGAAAGTGTGGAGTGAAACAAAAACTTATTAACAACGGAGAGGTAGTAGTGACAGTGCCCACTGGCAATCCGCGAACCGGCTGTCGCCAGGGACACGGGCCAGAACACTACGGTGTCACTGCACCTCGGTAAAGGGGGGGTGGTCGTGGATCACCTCACCGCGGACTACAGAGCCAAGGTGACAACTGCCACAGAGGTGTGTGTATTCCCACCCGTGGGGAACACCTAATTGAAAGAGTGAAAATCGAAGTTAGTTGTGCGAACAGTGACTCGAATGGAGATTAACCTTGGAATGCTGTAAAGTGCGGCATGTCTAAAATATCGTGCGAGTAAGGGGATCATGGGGAGAACAACCGGTTCTAATCGCCCTCCGTGCCCCGGTGCAGTCCCAACACTCAGCGGCGGACGGGCGAGGAACATTAAATCAACAAGTAACAATGAATGTCTTGCGTCAATGAAAGGCAATGGGTGCATAACCTACAAAGGGGATAAATGGCGTTAAGCGGGTGCATTAATACAATACCAATACCGAGCTCCCATTACTGTCGAGAGGTGTCCGAAGCAGTTCAAAGGCCATTAGTGCGTGTCCTGTATAAAAAACGTTTGGCACTGGCGGCGTATAACCACACCATGTCAGTTCAAGGTTATTATTATCATCCTGCTGTCTGGTTCGACCCTCCCGGAGTGCACCATCGCATGGTCTGACCAAAGAGGTGAGGCAAGGTGTAACCAATCAGGATCTGATAAGTATGGAACAAGGAATCAACCTCGATGCAGGTAACGTTTTCAACGAGAGTACACCATGGTACGACTCAGCAGGTGAGGTTAGAAAAAGCGTGGTCAGGGGTGTGCCGGTGTTTGAGGAACGAGAGTCCAGCCTCAGTGCAGGTATCGCTGTCACCCCAGAAGGCGGAGCCCCCGATAGGAGCATGGATGTCAGTAGGAACAAAAATGCAGGTCAGGATTGGCAACAACGCCGTCGTCGCCTGAAGCAATCCGCAGTGTTGGGCCGAGGGCACGGCAAGCCGGTCAAGGTGCGGAACATAATGCATAATTCGGTTCAGTCATATAACACGATGAGTTATGCTTGGGAACCCGAACGTCTCCCAGAGTGGGCATGTTGCCACTGTGGTCGAGGTGGTAGGAGTCTCTGTCGCAAGAGTCATGGACCAACGGAGTACACTTGCAATGGGTCAGGCCAAGGAAGGGTCAATGCAGGCAATTGTAGTTCATCTAGCAGCGCGGTCATATCATCCATGGTGTTAATCAAATAAGGGCCTTGAGGGGTGTGCACCAACAGCCCCGTGGGTATATGCCAGCGGTACCTCAGGTGTTGGACTTGCAACAGACTCGTGAGAGGTTTAAGAGCTCTCCGGTATGCTAAGGTTGCCGGTGAGAAATCTGGGAACAATTGAAGTGGGGAGCCTTCGTAGGAAATCTGATTAACCTTTCTGGCATTTGTTAGTATGTCCTCTTTGAGTCCGTAGTTCGCTAGGCAACATATCACATCCCTCGGAGGTGCTCCCGGAGGGCCTTTCGGCCGTAGTGCCCTATGAGCGCAGATAAATTCAATAGGTGATGTGGCGTCACGTTCCAACACAGAATTAAAAATGACCGTTAATGCCTCGCGGAGATGCGGTTGTGGATCCTCGCCCTCTGGGAGTCCTCTCAAGCGTAAGTTATTGCATCTCCCACGGTTGTCTAAGTCCATAATGTGTAGGGCCATGCTGCGCATCTGAGTTTGCTGAGCATCTACCTTCACCGCGGTCTTAGCGTGTGCAGTGCGGGATCTATCAGTCTCCTTCCAAAGTCTCGACCCGTGCAGTACGGCCCTGAATATCTGTTCTCACATGTTGTAACTCCGTCAGGATCGATTGCCGAAGCTGTGCATTAGCCTGGTGTAGGTCAGATCGTGTGGGGAGGTTTTTCAACAAGTAGGCCCAATCTGGAGTCTCCGGGTCCGCCGATCTGGCATCCGACATGGCCGGTGAGGGCGCCCAGGATAACAGCGTAGGAAAAGTCAGGGATTCGGCCTGGTCTGGCGGAGCACTTCTGGTTTCAGTGGCTGGGATCAAAAATCGGCGGAGAGATGGTGTCTCCGGTAGTTTTTTCCCCTCCTGCATCTTCTGAGTGCCTGTCCCCTTGCTGGCTTTCCCCATGTTGCCCAAAAATAGAGTGTAGCCGGCGTTATGAGCTAAATCTCTTCAGAGCCTCCGCACTAAGCAGCCATGGCCGACGGCAGCCAAACTGAGTATTTTTCTATGTTTTATTTATTTTCCTTTTTTTTTTCTAGTTAATTTGTGTGTTTTTTTTTTCTGTATTATGACTATATTTCCTACATATTTTTCTGTTAATCTGTATATTTGTGTTGTTTTTTTTAATATCTTGCATTGTATTACTTTGTATTTCTGTAACTGTAACACTTCAATGTTCTTGAACCCAGGACATACTTGAAAATGAGAGAAATCTCAATGTATCCTTCCTGGTAAATAATGTTCTGGTCTTTTGTTGTAAATAGTTGTCCCCTTCTGTCCCGTCTCCCCACTGGTGCCCCCTGTTTGTTTAAAGTTTCTGCAGCGTTTCTGCGCTGTCTCCCTCTCCCCTGCGTTTTGGTGAGTGAGTCTCGCCAAAAATGTGATGTAGTGGGGAAGTAAAAATGTATGTTCCGGCAGCGTGGGATGTATAGGCCTCGGCGCTATGGGCGACGGCTCCTTCTCGTGGAACCAACTTAGAGCCCAATTTCCCCAAGGAGAACGGGGATGGGTCACCAGTAGGGCAGGGGCAGCAGTCACCTAGTCCCGGAGGGAGTTGCCGCCACTACACTGCGTGTTGGTGCGTGCGGTTAAAGATGGCGACCGCTACTACGCCAGGCCTCCACCTCGGTCCAGTCTCTCAAGTATTGCCGGCCATAAGTGAAAAGGGAAGTGGACACTTTCCACTCGCTGCCCCCGAGTGTCATCCGCCTGCCACACACCTGGAGTGAAGGGTTGGCTCCAGCCCGCGGCGCTCGGTAGGCCTCGCTCCCATTTCCTGAAAGGTGGCGGAGTCCGCTCAGCATCCGCGATGTCCCCGGAAGTGGCGGTCAGTGCTGCAATGGTAATGCCCGGCCCACGCTCCACTCACACTGCAGGCCCACGAGTCTCCGGTGGCACTCCCGCAGCAACCGAGGGCTTCAGATTGTGCCTGGTGCCTCCTCCGTGGTCATGGGTGACAGAGGCAGGCTAACGGCTTCGCAGATGTAGGGTGAATCGGAGTTAAAATCGTTAGTAAAGATAGCTGTGCGGTAGCTGTTCTTGGGCACGTCCGCTCTGTTCGGCGTCAGACCACGCCCCCCTGTAACATATTAATATCTTCAAAGTGATAATACTTCTTGACTTGTGTCGCCACCTGGAATGACAAAAGGGTTCCTTGATGTTAACATACTGCGTTCAATCCATCCGCTCACAGGCGACTGTCATCATATTTTAGGTTTGTGACTGATGGAGTCTGTACCCAGTGGAATCTATATATGTCAAAATGATTCTTACATCATGCGGTTTTTGGTGTCCCAGTGACAAACGTCAAGTTCTCCAACTGTTCATATGTTTCTCAATAAATATTATTTTTTTAATGAATTATTTGGCTTTTTTTCCATATTTAAGAATGGGAAGTAGATTTACTACTAATAGAATGACCGTTCCTTTATTCTTTTAACATTTTTTAAGCACTTTTGTTGGTGAAATTTTAGGTTTCCTAACTTTTTTAAAGAAACAAGGCTTTTTAACCCATAGGTTTCAATGCAGCATATGAATCCGCACACTGCCGGGCAGTACCTCTACAGTGGCAAATCAGTGGGAAATGTTTTAGCAACAAGGTGTGGGAAATGGGAATATTTTTGACATTGAAGCCTATGGGATTCACGTTTTAATATCTAATAAACCCTTGATTATAATAAACTGCAGTAAAGAGTCTTTTTTTGTTTTAGATTTATTAGGATCTGTGATGCATTTTTTGGGATTTGTTTGTGAAAATATTTTATCCCTTTTTCATTTAAATCTTTTTTTTCTTTTTCTGTAACAGCCCTTTTTATTATCATTCATTGGATCGTATATGTAAATTGCAGACATTTTCGTTCAGTAGTTTCTTTGCAAACAGTGTTTCACTTTTCAAACATTCAAGCGTACTTTTTCTTTCCACTCCGCTCGTCTGCGGTATCGGCTTTTTCCGGCGGCTGCTCTGCGCTGTGATCGGCGGCTGCTCGGGTTTCTCCAACGTGTTTGGCGGGGTTAATCCAGATGTTTCCGAGTGTGCGTCGTGTTTGCGGCGGCTTTTCCCTGCACTATGACGGCCCTGTGGTGCTTGCTGAATACAAGCAGGGTCGCCGAAATATGATGGGAGGGTCGCCATACCACCGGAGGAGATACTGGTCATCACATTGCGGTAAGTACTCTCAAACACAAGCGTTCACGACCTCACTGCCAGTCAGCAGACATGTGCTTCGTGTGCAGAGCCCCTACTGGCGCGGTCCAAAGTGATATGCCCAGAAGCCCATTTGCACATGCATACCCACACACCCTCAGGCATCACATTCCAACACACGTACTCAATATTAATGACACCAACAATAATGAAAGGAAAATTAAATATTTGTATCAACAGACATGTGGAACAGAGTGCAACGAAATTCACTTCATATCTTGTGCACTACAACAATAATGACTGCAGTAAAATAAAATAAAAACACTACAACTCCTCATAATGAGGGACATCGGGGTCATGAGGACCATGCAGGTAAGCTCGATGGTGTGGGTCTGGCACATCACCAGGGGCCATGGACTGGTGTGGAGGCTGGCGGATGATAACCACCGCGGTAGTGCGGGTCTGGCGGATGGGACATGGTGGTGTGTGGAGGCTGGTCCAACAGTCTACGGAGCTTGGAGAGGCAGTACTGCCGGAATTCAATTTTTTTGCTCCAGGCTCAACCGTTCCAGTATTGGCATACAGGATTGGAAGATTGCCATGTCATCATTCATAGCCAACAAGGAACGTGGTGGTTGTGGTGGTGGTTAGTGTGCCTCCATGGCCAGATCACATTGGGTACCTGCCGCCAGATTGGCCGTGTCAGTGGGTGTTGGTCCTGGCAACGGTCCAGGGGTATCATCAGCGGTATCCTCCTGAGGCTCAGCCCCACACTCCAGAACATACCACGCCAGTAGCAGTGAGGTGCTCCTGCACTGCAGACGTGGACGGCTCTACGCTGCTGGTGGTCGGTGTAGCCTCAAGGGTCCTCCGCAGGAATGCCAACTGCTCTGCGTAGACATATGCGCGGGTCTTCTTGGCCTCCACACCAGACCACGCAACTTCATCTGGCTTCTTTAAATTTCTCACATAATTATACCTAACAGTGAGCCACTTCACCGTGATTTCATGTGCTGAAAAACATGATAAATGAAGAATAACATAGGTTAGGTTCATAGACTGATCATAACACACTTTTATTTCTTTGTTTTCTAGGTGTCTTGCTAGTGGATGCAGTTTGCAGGATCTGCATAACAATTTCCGCAATGGACGATCTACAGCTGGCGAGATTGTACGCAAGGTGTGGCAGACGATATGGAACACAATGAAGGAGCAATGTTTACCAACACCACAGAAGAGGCATGGGCACAAATTTTGGCTGGATTTCGGGATAGGGCTAACTTCACTAACTGCCTGGGAGCAGTGGATGGCAAACACATCTGTATAGTGAAGCCACTGCAAAGTGGGTCACTGTACCAAAATGACAAACATTTATTTTCTATAGGCCTATTGGCGGTGGCAGATGCCATGTGGATGTGGGATCCTATGGAAAGGACTCTGACTCCACATTGTTCATGAACTCAACACTGAGTTGGACTGAGTGGACTGAGATTGAGAGCAGGACCCTGAACATCCCCAAACCCACACCTTTGCCTGGCAGTGACGTGACAGTCCCCTATGCATTTGTGGGGGATGAGGCATTTGGGCTGTCTACACATCTGCTGTGCCCATATTCGGGGACACACCTGACTGTTAAGACACGTGCGTTCAACTACCTGCTGTCACGGGCAAGACGCTACATTCAATGCACCTTCAGCATCCTGAGCAACAAATGGAGAATATTCCATAGGCCACTGGATGTTAAAGCTGAATTTTGTGTTGATATTGAAAAGCGCTGCGGCGTCTCGCATAATTATGTTCGTGGGAGGGATGTTTTTAATTTATATGACTCCTTGACAGTTAGGGGTTTGGAGGAATATGTAAACGATGACATTATGCCTGTAAATAGACACAGCAACAGGTTGCTTGATGCTCTGGCTAATTATTTTTTATGAGAGAAATAATTGGCAGCTGGGGAGCATTTGACATGTTGACGACAATCATTTTGTTTGCCATATACATTAATTTTACATTCAATAAGCATTTGATTATGAATAAAATAATCGTATACTCACTACGCATGTTCTGCTCCTGTTCAGACCATGTGTCGTACACTGGGTACAACACCCTCGCCACTGCAGTCCATGCACTGGTATTCTGTGCCTTAACCTTATACAGGACACTGGCCATGTCCCACAGTTCTGGGTGCTCACGTACTGCGGCAATTAGCTTGTCCACATCCATGGCAGCAGATCCACGTACACTCCAGCCACACCAGGAAACTTCTGGATTTTGGATGTGATGTAGGCCGGAAATCTGCAGCCTCTCCTCTCCTCGCTTCACCCACACAGGCAGCTATGCAGACGCAGCGCACTTTGTGCGCATCAACATTCTCCGTTGTGCGTCGGCAGTTCGGTGCGGACTGTTTTTAGACTTGCCATTAATAACAGCTTATATTAATGCGGACGCAGCGCACTTTGTGCGCATCGACGTTCTCCATTGTACGTCCGCAGTTTAGTGCGGTCAGGTTGTTATAATTTTCAGTTACCACCAGCTTTTCAAAGACATTAAAATTATGTGCGCAAACATTGTCCGTTAAATTTTGCGCATAGATTGTAATACCATCCGCGTACCAGCGCACAAACACATTTGCGCTCACAATGTTAAGTATAGGATGTGCGCAGTAAATTGCGCTCGCAAAGGGTTTGCGCAGGGTCACCCGCGTTAGACGTTAACGTGCATTTTGTGCGCGAACGCCGTAATACGACGTTCAGCGCAAAGGGCTTTGCCCCTCGCGTTAATGCATTTTTGCGCACGCGCAAAATTGTGCACGAAGAATGTAATAGGGCCCTTAGTATGTAATGCATGCAGCACATCGTCCTCATTGGAGTACTCGAAACAAGGAAGTGGAATGGGGACACATGAGTCTCATTGGAAAGGCTATATTGGAATCAAACAATGTGGTGTTTCAGCTCCCACAGAGCTTTTCTCAATGCTTGACTCCATTGTTTGACTCCAGTAAAGCTGTCCTGGTGAGACTCTACAGGCCCATTCCACAAGTAACTGATGGAGAGCTGGTCAGCACTGGACTGTGTTCCCATCTGGTAAAAGAAAAGAAACAGAAACATCACAGCTGTGTTGGCAGTGTGAAAAGGTTATTCACACAGAGCGCCTAAACCTCTAAACCCTGCACTGGATTTTTACCAGTTTCCACTATGACCAGGTCCACTTTACACAGTACAGTGCCCATTGGTTGCTGTGTCTCTCATGCAGAGGGGGTAGCCGTGGTAATTTGGCTCTGGTCACCCTTTTTAGGTGGAAACTGGATAATTTGCATATGGTACAGTTTCCTCTCTAAGTGCACAAAAAGCTAAAGTAAGACCAGAGCACAAACTTCCAGAAAGCCAGGAAACTTGGGCCCATTATCAGTCTTCTCCAAATAATGGGAGCTGGTAATTTAAACATTTGGCACGGGAAGATATCCCATACAGCCTCCCTGTAATCGGGCGTCTTCCAAACCTGCCAGGATTAACTGGGAGCACAAACAATATGCTGTCAAAGTACAGAGTTTTATAAAGATTCAAATTCAACAGCCACAGCCAATAGGATGAGAGGAGCCTCGTTGTGAGCACATACCAGGAAGTGAACCTGACAATTGACAATGGTGCTCAGCCAGTGATAAACAGCATGGCCACTGTACCGAGGTGCCATAATCCTAAACACCAGACCATGAGCTGCAAAGACTCACTGCCACCACGAGAAGCTAAGGTAGCAATGGTGAGAGGCCTCAGGCCCAGTGATAACAGACACATTGCTTTATAATGGACTCTGTGGATGCTGCATTGGCAGATGTGTGCATTGGTTCTATTGTGCAGGGAATGTACAAATGCATTTAGTTAGCATGTTTGTTCTGGGCCCCTCATTTATAGGTTTATGTATGGGCAGGATATGTGTATTTCTGCATAGTTAAAGGGTTAATGCCAGCTTATCTGTTATAGAGCAGGCTTTACCAGATATATAGAAACTATGCATATAATATATATGTATGAATATTAAGTGTTGAACATGTTTGTATCTTTAAGAGGCAGTAAAGGCATGTATGTATGTATATCTTGTGATAAAGGCACTGGTTACAAGGTTCAGTTGTCCCTCTTTCTTTATTCCAACATAAAAGCAGCAGGGTACAGCAAAGGGGCGGATCCAGACACAAGTTTCGGGGGGACTCTCTACCAGTTTTGGCTAAGAGCTGGTGTTGGGTTTGCAGTGACGCCTAATCGCGGGCTCTGCTCGGCACACTCACTCTTATTAGAACATTGCCTCACAGGGTCTGTCCTCATGCGGCTCCATGACTGACACCACACAGCAATGCACTGCACATGCTCTGTCACTGAAAATAAAGCACCACCAGCAATAACACGACACAGGGCCATACATCCACTGACATCCATCCATAGCCATATAACTCAATGACACACACACAACCACACACACACTTTAGGGAAGCTGCTAAAGCCAAGCTCAGAAACTTTGCTATTCCCAGACTTTTTAGGCGGCATCACGAAATAATGGGCCATTTATGTAAATTATACATGTTAACTAAAATCAAAGTATCTTCTTTACATTTATTTAAAGACTCCTTGCTGGGAGTTTTATTGCTGTGCAGCTCTGTTAAACACCTGCACTGCCTGAATATATTGAGGAGTATCTAAAAGGAGGAGCATTAGAAATAAAAAAGGAAAGGGAGATTTGGGGCCAAAATTGGGTCTGTCCCTCAAAAACAGGGACATTAGGGAGATAATATGAGCCAGTAGAAAATCATACACAGCTGCATACAGACACACTCAAAAGACACATCCACATACATAGCTTTATACACATCCATATATACAGTACACACAGGCTTGGACATACCGGGCTCTATTACGCTCTTTGCGTTAAAACGTGGGAGCAAGGGAGGAAAAACTGCGCCCGCAGTTTTCCCCCTTGCGCCCGTGTTTTAACGCTGGGCGCATTGTTAACGAGCGTAAAAATTAGGGATGCTTGCGACAGTGCTGAGTGCAGCAGCGAGCATCCACTCGCTGGAGTCCATAAGACTCCACTGAGTTCCTCTCTGCTGGTCACATGACCAGCCGGATCTCGCCTCGCAAGATCCGGCTGGTCTGCGTAGGGATACGCAGGGATAGACTGGGGGGACTTTTTCCCCAGTCTTTCCCTGCTCCTGCCGGCCGGAGGAGGTGGTTGGAGCCGCGGTCCTCGCCGCGGGCAAGTATGTGATTTTTTTTTGCTGGTGTTAACGGATTCTGCAGAAGTGGAATCCGTTAACACCAAGTCCTGGCTCTGGTTAACTTTTCACTGACCAGAGCCGGGCGTTAATCAGCGCTGGGACTTTGTAATCCAACTCTGATTAACACTTTGCGCTCCCCATGTTAAGTACAGGGAGCGCAAAGTGCAGTAACCTGGCGCAGAGGAGCGCAAGGTACCAAACGCAAACGGGGTTTTTAACCCGTTTGCGTTTGGATTGTAATATGTGGTAAATACCGCAGCAAACGTTAACGCTCACGCATGTGAAGAATGTAATAGAAGCTGCAGTGTACAGGTTTATACATTTTGAGTATCGAGGAAATAACCAGGTCATGTAAACAGACTCATTGTTAGGAGTTTGTTTTGTATCCATTATATGCCCGTACACCCTGAATATGTGGGGGAGCCCCTAAAATACCTACACACCCTCAATATATGGATACAATATAGAAAACACAGACATATGAGCTCGGGGGAAAAAGGGTTCACTGGTGCAACCCTTTTTTATTTCTGCAATGGAGCAAACACAAACATTTCAGGGTGACCTCCTTTCTCAATACTATATGCTCATTGCAGAAATAAAAGGGTTGCACCAGCGGACCAGTCATCATCACCAAGCGTGTATGCCTCTATTTTCTATATTGAATCTCTTTACAGTCATTGGCGCCATGATGAAAGAGCGAATACGCTGCTGGCATTTACCATCTAAACAAATCATTAAGTGAAATGGCTGGTGCCCCCTGTAATGTTATTTTTACAACCCTGAATATATGGAAGAAAACCTAAAAAGACACCCGCACACCCTAATATATGGAGGAGCCCCTAAAATAACACCCCCACACCCTGAATATATGGAGGAGCCCCTAAAGAGATACCCACACACCCTGAATATATGGAGGAGCCCCTAAAAAGACACCCGCACACCCTGAATATATGGAGGAACCCCTAAAAAAACACCCACACACCCTGAATAAATGGAGGAGCCCCTAAAAAGATACCACACAACCTGAATATATGGAGGAACCCCTAAAATGACACACACACACCCTGAATATCTGGAGGAGCCCCTAAAATGATACCCACACACCCTGAATATATGGAGGAGCCCCTAAAAAGACACCCACACACCCTGAATATATGGAGGCACCCCTAAAATGATACCCACACACCCTGAATATATGGAGGAGCCCCTAAAAAGACACCCACACACCCTGAATATATGGAGGAGCCCCTAAAAAGACACCTGCACGCCTTCAATATATGGAGGAGCCCCTAAAAAGACACCCGCACACCCTGAATATATGGAGGAACCCCTAAAAAAACACCCACACACCCTGAATATATGGAGGAGCCTCTAAAATGATACCCACACACCCTGAATATATGGACAACCTTGACTATAAAGCTGACAGTCTGCTCGTACAAAACGGGAGACAAAAACCCAGTGGTGTTACTATACTGTGGTGTTGTACAGATCATCAATTAAAGAGTCAGATGGTAGTTCAGGTGTTGCAGTGTCTGAAAGTGTAGGATATTCACAGTGGCTAATATAATATATATATATTGTGATAAAGTACACGGTATGGTCTGTGACGGGGTGTATATTCCCTCTAAACTGTATAGGGAGGGATATGATATTTAGCTCCAGGGGGAGCATTTGTACAATATATGGAAGCCCAATAGGTTCTTTTACTCTCCACACACTGTTCAGTTGGAAGTAATTTAGCAGCAGTGAAAAGAAATCACTGCCTGCTTTTTCACTCTGAAAGAGGTGCCCGTGGTGGAGAGGAGCAAAGTGTTTTGGTTCCTGGCTGAAGCTTGATTTCTATCATAACAGTTCTAAGGTTGGTGAAACCTATGTTTGTTTAGTTTAGAAAAGAAGCCCTGATAGTAAGGGACCTTTAAGTGAGTCAGCGCTCAAAGGAGCTGGAGTTTGTTTTTTAGGGATGTGTTTGTTTTGTTTTGAATGCTGACACTGCTGTCTGCTAAACAGCAGTTAATTCAATAAAGGACTTGTGTATGAAATCCCAAGAGGACCGTGCTTTCTTAAGGATATAACACCCACGGCGGGTACAAGGATTACAATATGGTGGAGAATGCGGGGAGAAAGCACATAAATGGTCGTCATGGATCGCTTTCTCTGTCATTTGCCGACAGGACTGCGGCAATGGGTTAGCCAAGGGGACCCAAAGGATCCAGAAGCGATGATGTGCTTGGATGAAAGGTACTTGACCGCTAAGGAGCTACACGGTATTGATCCTCAGCCTAAAACCAAATCCCCTAACCACCGGACAGGTGGAAAAACTGGAAACAAAGGACAGAACCCTGTGCCCAGCATGGGACAATGGGACTATAACGCTGGAAGGTACCCAAAACCCCCGCCTCAGCCACGGGATCAGACTGAGAAACCAGTAATCTGCTTCAGATGTCACGAACCAGGACATTTTGCCCGTGACTGCTCAGGAGGCGAAGAGCCCATGCAGTGCGATGTGGGTGCAAGGGCTCCGCATAGGACTGTGTTAACTTGCTCAAAAATGTGTGTGGTGACAGGGGCTGTTGATATGACACATCTAAGACTGATAAGTGTGGAAGGAAAGCATGTGCAAGCGCTGCTTGATTCTGGGAGCGAAGTTACTTTGATAAAAGAGGTTCTGCTTCAGCCAGAACACTTAGATGCCAAGCAAATGCTTGATATTGTATGTATACATGGTGACACCCACTCATACCCCACAGCGGAGGTTGAGTTTGCCACTGATGTTGGACGGGTCAAATACCGTGTTGGGGTGGTGCCCCTGTTGCCCTATAATGTGGTATTAGGCAGGGACTTTCCCCATTTCCATTACATGTGGGATAACTCCTCGGGCCCTCAGGAAGTGACCTCTGAAGAGGTACAGGAGCTGGACAGATGTAAAATGTTTCCTTTCAGTGATATTGACTGGGAACCAGGTAGAGAACAAGAGGCAGCCCTCGCGTGCCTGGGTAATGAGGTAGAGCCACCCCAGAATGAAGCTCCTGTAGAACAGTTGGATTTCCAGGATCTGGAAGTCCACTGTGGAAACTTTTGAGCTGCCCAATGGGAGGATGCAACCCTGAAAGCGGCAAGAGAAAATGTGCAAGTAATGGAGGGTAAAGTCGTAGACCCAGACAAGCCTCTAGGCTTTCCTTATTTTAAAGTGGAAAACAATTTGTTATATCGAGTAGACAAAAAAGGGGAAGAGGAGGTGGAGCAGCTGCTGGTTCCACAGTCACATAGAAACACTGTTTTGGAGCTAGCCCATAGCCATGTGTTAGGAGGGCACCTGGGGAACCAGAGAGAGAGTTCTGGCCCGGTTCTATTGGCCTGGTATATTCTCGGCCATAGAGCGGTTTTGCAAATCCTGCCCAGAATGTCAACTAAAGGCCCCACATAAAGGCTTCCGCAATCCACTGGTACCCCTTCCTGTCATAGAGGTTCCTTTTGAGTGGATCGCAATGGACCTAGTAGAGCCTCTGCTTAAGTCCGCTAGGGGACATCAATACATTTTAGTTGTTGTTGACTATGCAACCCGGTACCCCAAGGCAGTGCCCCTACGGATTGCCAACTCTAAGAATATAGCAAGGGAGTTAATAATGATGTTTAGCAGGATGGGTATACCAAAAGAGATCCTCACAGACCAGGGTACCCCATTCATGTCCAAACTTATGAGTGAGTTATGTAAAGTACTTAACATTACTCAGCTAAAAACTTCGGTGTACCATCCTCAAACAGACGGACTGGTGGAGAGGTTTAACAAAACACTAAAGGCTATGTTGCGTAAGGTGGTAGATAAAGATGGGAAGAACTGGGATAATCTAATACCATACCTTATGTTTTCCATTAGGGAAGTCCCACAGTCTTCCACTGGGTTTTCACTGTTTGAATTATTGTACGGCAGGCATCCCAGGGGCATTTTAGATGTTGCCAAGGAAACATGGGAACAAGAGCATACCCCCCACCGAAGTATAATAGAACATGTAGTTCAGATGCAAGAACGGATGGAGGCTGTAATGCCCATAGTGAAAGAAAATATGGAAACAGCTCAGAAAGCCCAACAAGCCAGTTACAACAGGAACGCAAGGCTGTGAGTATTCAAACCAGGAGATCGGGTTCTGATCCTTATCCCCACGGTTGAAAGCAAATTCCTAGCCAGCTGGCAAGGCCCATATGAAATCACTGAGAGGGTCAGTGACGTAAACTATAAAGTGAGACAGCCGGGTAGACGTAAGGCAGAACAGATCTACCATATAAACCTAATGAAGCCATGGGTAGAAAGGGAGGTCCTCATGGTGACCAAAGGCAAACCTACGCACGTTGCCCATGGGAATGATCCAGAGGTCTATATCGCCGAAACTCTTGCTTCCCATCAGAAACAAGAAGTTAAAGATTTTGTATCCAAAAACAGAGAGGTGTTTTCCCCAGTACCAGGGAAAACTCACATCATCAAGCATGATGTCATTACAGAACCCGGAAAGAAAGTCAATCTGAAGCCCTACAGGATACCCAAGAAGCAGTCAGTGCAGAGGTAAAAAAGATGCTTAAGTTAGGGGTCATCGAAGTGTCACAAAGCGAGTGGAATAACCCGATCGTGTTAGTGCCTAAACCAAATGGGGAAATACGGTTCTGCAACGATTTCCGTAAGTTGAACGACATTTCTAAGTTTGATGCTTACCCCATGCCTCGGGTGGATGAAATGATAGAAAGATTGGGTAAAGCCCGATATCTTAGTACATTGGACTTGACCAAAGGATATTGGCAGGTGCCCCTGACTATGAGAGCCAAGGAAAAGACGGCTTTTTCTACCCCTGAGGGGTTATACCAGTATAAGGTGTTACCATTCGGGCTGCATGGTGCCCCAGCCACCTTTCAGCGCATGATGGATAAGATACTCCAACCCCATAGAGAGTATGCAGCTGCCTATCTGGATGATGTGGTAATTCCCAGTGCGGACTGGGAAACACATCTGTTGAAGCTTCAGGCAGTACTGGATAGTATACGGACTGCTGGTTTGATAGCTAACCCCGCTAAGTGCTCTTTAGGCCTGGAAGAGGCTAAATATATGGGGTACACCATCGGGCGGGGGCTCCTTAAGCCACAACAGAGCAAGGTAGCAGCCATCTCTGGTTGGCCATGTCCGGTAACAAAAAAACAAGTCAGGGCATTCCTGGGCTTAACGGGATATTATCGCAGGTTTATCCCTGACTTTGCTACTATTGCTAACCCCCTGGTTGAGCTCACCAAAGGTAAAAGCCCGGTTATGGTTAAATGGTCCCCAGAAGCAGAGTGTGCCTTTCTGATCCTGAAAGAAGCTCTGTGTGCTGATCCTGTGTTGGTGGCTCCGGATTTCACCAAATCGTTTGTAGTACAGACCGATGCGTCTGATGTAGGCCTGGGTGCAGTGCTTTCTCAGGTACACGGGGGAGAGGAACATCCAGTCATGTACCTGAGCCGCAAACTAAACCCCCATGAACAGAGATACTCCGTGGTGGAGAAGGAGTGCCTGGCTATTAAATGGGCTTTAGAATCCTTGCGGTATTATCTGCTAGGGCGGCGGTTTACACTGGTTACTGATCACGCACCCTTAACGTGGATGAGGCAGAACAAAGAAAAAAATGCCAGGGTGACTAGATGGTTCCTGAGTCTCCAGCCATACCAGTTCACTATGGCCCACAGGGCTGGTACTGCCCAGGGTAATGCGGATGGCCTCTCCCGTGTTCACTGTTTATGGTCCGAGGCCGCTCACCCCGATGGGCCTGAGCTGGGGGGAGGGATATGTGATAAAGTACACTGTATGGTCTGTGACGGGGTGTATATTCCCTCTAAACTGTATAGGGAGGGATATGATATTTAGCTCCAGGGGGAGCATTTGTACTATATATGGAAGCCCAAGAGGTTCTTTTACTCTCCACACACTGTTCAGCTGGAAGTAATTTAGCAGCAGTGAAAAGAAATCACTGCCTGCTTTTTCACTCTGAGAGAGGTGCCCGTGGTGGAGAGGAGCAAAGTGTTTTGGTTCCTGGCTGAAGCTTTATTGCTATCATAACAGTTCTAAGGTTGGTGAAACCTATGTTTGTTTAGTTTAGAAAAGAAGCCCTGATAGTAAGGGACCTTTAAGTGAGTCAGCGCTCAAAGGAGCTAGAGTTTGTTTTTTAGGGATGTGTTTGTTTTGTTTTGAATGCTGACACTGCTGTCTGCTAAACAGCAGTTAATTCAATAAAGGACTTGTGTATGAAATCCCAAGAGGACCGTGCTTTCGTAAGGATATAACACCCACGGTGGGTACAAGGATTACAATATATATGACACATAAGTGCTACGATGCTGAGCTTTAAAATTAACTATAAAATCATTCTAAATAAAGATAAATATTATATTGGAATTATATCTTCAAACATTAATAAAATAATTATACAAAAATGTAATATTATTTAAAATATACATGTCGCCCCTTCTCATGCTTGCATTTTTTGAAGAGAGGGGATATATCCCAAGGGGCCAAGTGGGAACAGAGCCTTCAGTTCTGCCTGGAGGGGTGGGGGTTAAACACTAAGGAGCCCAGTGGGTACAGTTGCCATCTCTGTAGAGAGGAGAGAATTGGGGAGGGGGTTAAATCTTCCCAGCTCTGCAGAGAGGGAAAGGGACTAAATCATTCCATTTATGTAGGGACAGGAGGCTTGGGAAGGGGTTAAATCCTCCCAGCTCTGCAGGGAGGGGTTAAATACTTCCATTTTTGTAGAGACAGGAGAATTGGGGAGAAGGATAATGCCTTCCAGCTCTACAGGGATGGAGTTAACTCCTCCCATTTCTGTGGGGAGGGGGTTAAATCCCCCTAGCTCTGCAAGGAGAAATGGGGGTTAAATTCTCCAATTTCTACAGGTTAAATCACCGCAGATTTCCAGAGAGGGGAGGGAATCACATCTTCCCATTTGATGCATGTGTGGTGTTAAATCCTCTCATTTCTGCATGGAGAGGAGGATTGGGTTAAAACTTCCCAGCTCCGCAGGGAGGGAGGAATGTGACAGCTGGCTGCCACCAAACACTCTCCAGACACCGGATCACTGAGGGCTGCTGGGCTGAAGTTTATCTTGTCTCTCCTCCCTTCACACACTCACAGCAGGCTGTATGTGGGCAGGTCTCTCTCACTGCTGCACGTGAGCAGCGGAAGGCCGGCACGATTTTGTGATTTTTTTCCACCAGACTAGCTCCGCTTGCTCAGAGATTGCGATTTGAGATAATTTGGAGGTCGGCCTGGTAACGGCACTGCTGGGGGGGTTGCCCCCCCTGGATCCGCTCCAGGTACAGCAGGGAAAAAAAATAAACAAAAACAAACGACTTCTCCTTCTGTGGAGTCTATCTAAAAAAATACGGTTCCCTCTCCGGCTACTGGGCGGGTAGGCCGCTTGCCAGTAAATGGAACAAATATCAACGGGTACTTCCCTTCACGTTCAGGAGTTCCCTTCCTTGCTGCAGCCAGCACTCAAACCTTTCCCCTATATGGGCAGGACAGTCTTAATTAGGCACTGTGTCAGAATTAACCCTTTAGTGGGAATATGGCCTTCTCTATACACCTAATATATCTGTGGTCACACTGTCACAATATATATATACTAGTTGTAAAGCCTGCCCAGAGGGCAGTCTATTGTGGATATACTGCCCCTGCTCATGTATACTGCCCCAGCTCGTGGATACTGCCCCAGCTCGTGGATATTGCCCCAGCACGTGGATACTGCCCCAGCACGTGGATATTGCCCCAGCACGTGGATATTGCCCCAGCTCGTGGATATTGCCCCAGCACGTGGATACTGCCCCAGCACGTGGATATTGCCCCAGCACGTGGATATTGCCCCAGCTCGTGGATATTGCCCCAGCACGTGGATACTGCCCCAGCACGTGGATACTGCCCCAGAACGTGGATACTGCCCCAGCACGTGGATACTGCCCCAGCACGTGGATATTGCCCCAGCACGTGGATATTGCCCCAGCACGTGGATATTGCTGCAGCACGTGGATACTGCCCCAGCTCGTGGATACTGCCCTAGCACGTGGATATTGCCCCAGCACGTGGATATTGCCCCAGCTCGTGGATACTGCCCCAGCTCGTGGATACTGCCCTAGCACGTGGATATTGCCCCAGCACGTGGATGGATACTGCCCCAGCACGTGGATATTGCCCCAGCTCGTGGATACTGCCCCAGCTCCTGGATATTGCCCCAGCACGTGGATACTGCCCAGCACGTGGATATTGACCCAGCACGTGGATATTGCCCCAGCACGTGGATATTGCCCCAGCACGTGGATACTGCCCCAGCACGTGGATACTGCCCCAGCACGTGGATATTGCCCCAGCTCGTGGATACTGCCCCAGCACGTGGATACTGCCCAGCACATGGATATTGCCCCAGCACGTGGATTGATACTGCCCCAGCACGTGGATACTGCCCCAGCACGTGGATGGATACTGCCCCAGCACGTGGATACTGCCCCAGCACGTGGATACTGCCCCAGCACGTGGATATTGCCCCAGCTCGTGGATACTGCCCCAGCACGTGGATACTGCCAGCACGTGGATATTGACCCAGCACGTGGATATTGACCCAGCACGTGGATATTGCCCCAGCACGTGGATATTGCCCCAGCACGTGATACTGCCCAGCACGTGGATATTGCCCCAGCTCGTGGATACTGCCCAGCACGTGGATATTGCCCCAGCACGTGGATATTGCCCCAGCACGTGGATATTGACCCAGCACGTGGATATTGCCCCAGCACGTGGATATTGCCCCAGCACGTGGATACTGCCCCAGCTCGTGGATACTGCCCAGCACGTGGATATTGCCCCAGCACGTGGATACTGCCCAGCTCGTGGATACTGCCCCAGCACGTGGATATTGCCCCAGCACGTGGATGGATACTGCCCAGCACGTGGATATTGCCCCAGCTCGTGGATACTGCCCCAGCTCCTGGATATTGCCCCAGCACGTGGATATAGCCAGCACGTGGATATTGACCCAGCACGTGGATACTGCCCAGCACGTGGATACTGCCCAGCACGTGGATACTGCCCAGCACGTGGATATTGCCCCAGCTCGTGGATACTGCCCCAGCACGTGATACTGCCCAGCACATGGATATTGCCCCAGCACGTGGATTGATACTGGCCAGCACGTGGATACTGCCCCAGCACGTGGATCTGCCCCAGCACGTGGGTGGATACTGCCCACAGCACGTGGATACTGCCCCAGCACGTGGATACTGCCCCAGCACGTGGATACTGCCCAGCACGTGGATATTGCCCCAGCTCGTGATACTGCCCCAGCACGTGGATACTGCCCAGCACGTGGATATGCCCCAGCACGTGGATATTGACCCAGCACGTGGATATTGCCCCAGCACGTGGATTTGCCCCAGCACGTGGATACTGCCCCAGCACGTGGATACTGCCCCAGCTCGTGGATACTGAGCAGCACGTGGATACCCGCAGCACGTGGATATTGCAGCATGTGGATATTGACCCAGCACGTGGATATTGCCCCAGCACGTGGATACTGCCCCAGCACGTGGATATTGCCCCAGCTCGTGGATACTGCCCCAGCACGTGGATA
Source organism: Leptobrachium leishanense (assembly GCA_009667805.1). Lineage (NCBI taxonomy): Eukaryota > Metazoa > Chordata > Amphibia > Anura > Megophryidae > Leptobrachium > Leptobrachium leishanense. The sequence goes on along the minus strand of RXON01002915.1, from coordinate 30,608 downwards.
CTGCCCCAGCACGTGGATACTGCCCCAGCTCGTGGATACTGCCAAGCTCGTGGATACTGCCCAAGCACGTGGATACTGCCCAGCACGTGGATATTGCCCCAGCTCGTGATACTGCCCCAGCACGTGGATACTGCCCAGCACGTGGATACTGCCCAGCACGTGGATACTGCCCCAGCTCGTGGATACTGCCCCAGCACGTGGATACTGCCCAGCACGTGGATATTGCCCCAGCATGTGGATATTGACCCAGCACGTGGATACTGCCCCAGCACGTGGATATTGCCCCAGCACGTGGATACTGCCCCAGCACGTGGATATTGCCCCAGCTCGTGGATACTGCCCAGCACGTGGATACTGCCCCAGCACGTGGATACTGCCCAGCTCGTGGATACTGCCCAACTCGTGGATACTGCCCAAGCACGTGGATACTGCCCCAGCACGTGGATATTGCCCCAGCTCGTGGATACTGCCCCAGCACGTGGACTGCCAGCACGTGGATACTGCCCCAGCACGTGGATACTGCCCCAGCTCGTGGATACTGCCCCAGCACGTGGATACTGCCAGCACGTGGATATTGCCCCAGCACGTGGATATTGATACCAGCACGTGGATACTGCCCCAGCACGTGGATACTATGCCAGCAGTGGATATTGCCCCAGCATGTGGATATTGACCCAGAACGTGGATATTGCCCCAGCACGTGGATATTGAGCTCGTGGATACTGCCCAGCACGTGGATACTGCCCCAGCGTACGTGGATACTGCCCCAGCACGTGGATGGATAATGCCCCAGCACGTGGATACTGCCCCAGCACGTGGATACTGCCCAGCTCGTGATATAAGCCCAAGCTCGTGGAATACTGCCCAAGCACGTGGATACTGCCCGCACGTGGATATTGACCAGCACGTGGATACTGCCCCAGCTCGTGGATACTGCCCAGCACGTGGATATTGCCCCAGCACGTGGATTTGCCCCAGCACGTGGATATTGACCCAGCACGTGGATACTGCCCCAGCACGTGGATACTGCCCCAGCACGTGGATACTGCCCCAGCACGTGGATACTGCCCCAGCACGTGGATATGCCCCAGCACGTGGATATGGCCCCCCGTCGTGGATATGGCCCCCCCGCTCGTGGATATGGGCCCCCGCTCGTGGATATACTCACCTACATCGGCCCTCCAGCGATGGCGGTCCCGCGTCCCGCTTCAAGCGTCCTCTCTCGCTCCGTTGGTCGCCGGGATGACGTCACGAAAGCCTTTGACCCCCGGGGTCAAAGGCTTTCGTGACGTCATTCCGGCGAACAACGGAGCGAGAGAGGACGCTGGAAGCGGGACCGCCATCGCTGGAGGAGCTAAGGGCCGATGTAGGTGAGTATGTGTCCCCCTACATTGGCCCAGAGCCTCAGCGGTGGCTGTCGCAGGCTGCTCGGCGGCCTCCAGGCTTAGGCGAGCCCCCGGCTCGGCTGGGCCTGTAGGCCCAAGCAAAGCCGGGGGCTCGCCTGAGCCTGGAGGCCGGCCGAGCAGCCTGCGACAGCCGGAGGACAGTCACCGCTGGAGCTCAGGGCTAATGTAGGTGAGTATGTGCTCTCCACACCCACCCTGCTTACTCGGCCGGTATCCAAGCTTAGGCGAGCCCCCGGCTTGGGCCTAGAGGCCCAGCAGAGCCGGGGACTCGCCTGAGCATGGAGGCCGGTCGAGTTGCATGCTCGGCCGTCCTCCAGGCTCAGGTGAGTCCCTGGCTCGGCTGGGCCTCTAGGCCAAGCCAAGCCGGGGGCTCGCTGAGCCTGGATGCCGACCAAGCTTAGGCGAGCCCCCGGCTTGGCGTGGGCCTAGAGGCCCAGCCGAGCCGGGGACTCGCCTGAGCCTGGAGGACGCCCGAGCATGCAACTCGACCGCCTCCATGCTCAGGCGAGTCCCCGCTCGGCAGGGCCTCTAGGCCCAAGCCAAGCCGGGGGCTCGCCTAAGCTTGGATACCGGCCGAGCAAGCAGGGTGTGTGTGTGTGTGTGTGTAGAGCACATACTCACCTACATCGGCCTCGAGTCCTCCACCGGTTCCACACATACTCACCGACATCGGCCTTTAGCTCCTCCAGCGATGGCGGTCCCGCTTGCAGCATCCTCTCTCCGTTGCTCGCCAGGATGACGTCACGAAAGCCTTTGACCCGGGGTCAAAGGCTTTCGTGACGTCATTCCGGCGAGCAACGGAGAGAGAGAGGATGCTGCAAGCGGGACCGCCATCGCTGGAGGAGCTAAAGGCCGATGTCGGTGAGTATGTGTTAGGCAACATCGGCCCTGAGCTCCAGCGGTGACCTCCTCCGGCCGAGCAGGCTGCTCGGCCGGCCTCTACGCTTAGGCGAGTCCCCGGCTCGGCTGGGCTGTAGGCCCAAGCCAAGCCGGGGGCTCGCCTAAGCCTAGAGGCCGCCGAGCAGCCAGCGGCAGCCGGAGGAGGTCTCCGCTGGAGCTCAGGGCGATTTTGGGGTGTGTTTGTTTGGAACTTCGGCCCCGATCCTCCAGCGGTGACCCCTCCGGCTGCCGCTGGGTGCTCGGCGGGCCTCTAGGCTTAGGCGAGTCCCCGGCTCGGCTGGGCCTGTAGGCCCAAACCGAGCCGGGGGCTCGCCTAAGCCTAGAGGGCCGAGCAGCCAGCGGCAGCCGGAGGAGGTCACCGCTGGAGCTCAGGGCCGAGTTAGGGGAGTATGTTTTGGAACTTCGGCCCCGATCCTCCAGCGGTGACCTCCTCCGGCTGCCGCTGGCTGCTCGGCGGGCCTCTAGGCTTAGGCGAGTCCCCGGCTCGGCTGGGCCTGTAGGCCCAAACCGAGCCGGGGGCTCGCCTAAGCCTAGAGGCCGCCGAGCAGCCAGCGGCAGCCGGAGGAGGTCACCGCTGGAGCTCAGGGCCGATTTAGGGGAGTATGTTTTGGAACTTCGGCCCCGATCCTCCAGCGGTGACCTTCTCCGGCTTCCGCTGGCTGCTCGGCGGGCCTCTAGGCTTAGGCGAGTCCCCGGCTCAGCTGGGCCTGTAGGCCCAAACCGAGCCGGGGGCTCGCCTAAGCCTAGAGGGCCGCCGAGCAGCCAGCGGCAGCCGAGGAGGTCTCCGCTGGAGCTCAGGGCCGATTTTGGGGTGTGTTTGTTTGGAACTTCGGCCCCGATCCTCCAGCGGTGACCACCTCCGGCTGCCGCTGGGTGCTCGGCGGCCTCTAGGCTTAGGCGAGTCCCCGGCTCGGCTGGGCCTGTAGGCCCAAACCGAGCCGGGGGCTCGCCTAGAGGCCCGCCGAGCAGCCAGCGGCAGCCGGAGGAGGTCACCGCTGGAGCTCAGGGCCGATTTAGGGGAGTATGTTTTGGAACTTCGGCCCCGATCCTCCAGCGGTGACCACCTCCGGCTGCCGCTGGGTGCTCGGCGGGCCTCTAGGCTTAGGCGAGTCCCCGGCTCGGCTGGGCCTGTAGGCCAAACCGAGCCGGGGGCTCGCCTAAGCCTAGAGGCCCGCCGGCAGCCGGAGGACGGTCACCGCTGGAGGATCGGGGCATCTGGCCGTTAGAAACACACAGGTAGCTGCGCGCGGCTCGTGCTTTTTTTTTTTTTTTTTTTTTTCACGCGGCCGGCACGCGCAGCTACCTGTGTGTTCTAACGGCCGCTTTCAAATGTCCGTCGCGCATGCGCAGTAGGGTTTTGGCGACGGACAGTTTTTAGCTTATCCTTTTATAGTATAGATTCATACTGCTATGTAGATAATTGTACATTGCTATGTAGGAATTATGTCTAATTTCATATCATATGGAGCCCCGCCAGTGTCATGCATAATTTTTTTTTTATCAATGGGCCATGATCTGTCAAGTCATGGGGACAATCTATTACATTGTGACCATGTGTTAACCCTTAGCATGTATATTAGGTAGCTGTTCCGTGCGCATGCAGAAATTCCTACCTAGGGGGTGGGGCCGCAACCTCCTGCATCCCTCCATCACTGCCTACAGCCGCTCGCGCAGGGAGCCCTGCTAAATATCAGCTGCCCACCTGCTTCCTGACCCTTTATCGATCATTTACTGATAAATATATGACTATTTATTGATAACTGTATGTCACAGTGTATTGCTGTGGCTTAGTTGGTTAATGTACCTGTGTAGTAAGTGCAGAAGGTCCTGAGTTCAAATCGCAGCACACCCTGGTATTTTTTACACATCTACCTATGCCTTTGTTTTACTTCATTGAAAAAGCACAATAATAATAATAATAATAATAATAAGCATAGCAGTATTATATTATTATTATTATTATTTATAATAGAAGTATTTTATAATAGTACTAGGTGGAAAGCCTGCCCAGAGGGCAGTCTATTGTTAAGTGAGGTGTGCATGAATGTTCGCTGAAATGAAAGCACAGCAACGTCAAGGAAAGACAATTTTTTTGGTCATATGGGTATATATTGCCCCTAGCTCACATGGGTATATTATCCCCCAGCTCACATGGGTATATTTGCGCCCAGCTCACATGGATATATTTGCCCCAACTCACATGAGTATATTTGCCCCCGGCTCACATGGGTATATATATTGCCCCCAGCTCACATGGGTATATTTCCCCCAGCTCTCATGGGTATATTTGGCCCAAGCTCACATGGATATGTTGGCCCTAGCTCACATGGGTATATTTGCCCCCAGCTCACATGGGTATATTTGCCCCAACTCACATGGATTTATTTGCCCCCAGCTCACATGGGTATAATTGCCCCCTGCTCACATGGGTATAATTGCCCCCAGCTCACATGGGTATAATTGCCCCAAGCTCACATGGGTATAATTGCCCCCTGCTCACATGGGTATAATTGCCCCTGCTCACATGGGTATATTTTCCTCCAGCTCACATGGATATATTTGCCCCAGCATACATAGGTATAATTGCCCCAAGCTCACATGCGTATAATTGCCCCTGCTCACATGGGTATATTTTCCCCAGCTCACATGGATATATTTGCCCCCTGCTCACATGGGTATAATTGCCCCCAGCTCACGTGGGTATAATTTCCCCCTGCGTATAATTGCCCCTGCTCGCATGGGTATAATTGCCCCAAGCTCACATGCGGATAATTGCCCCAAGCTCACATGCGGATAATTGCCCCCAGCTCACATGGGTATAATTGCCCCCTGCTCACATGGGTATATTTTCCCCCAGCTGACATAGATATATTTGTGCCCATCTCACATGGATGAGCCCACCGGCGAGCCAGGACTTCAAGATGGCCACCGGCGGGCTTCCTCTGACATCATCAGAGGGGGCCCGCCAGCAGCCATCTTGAAGTTCCAGCTCGCCGGAGGCTGAGCCCACCGGCGAGCAGGGACATGAAGTCCCTGCTCGACGGAGGCTGAGCCCATCAGCGAGCAGGGACTTCAAGATGGCTGCCGGCGGGCTTCCTCTGACATCATCAGAATGGGCCCGCCAGCAGCCATCTTGAAGTCCCTGCTCGCCGAGGCTGAGCCCATCGGCGAGCAGGGACTTCAAGATGGCCGCCGGCGTGCTCCTCTGACATCATCAGAGGGGGCCGCCAGCAGCCATCTTGAAGTCCCTGCTCGCCGGAGGCTGAGCCCATCGGGCCCATCGGGCTCGCACTCAGCGCTTGACGGCGACGGACTTTAAAACTGTTTTATTATATAGATTATTATTATGCTTTTTCAATGAAATAAAGCAAAGGCATTTTAGGATTATTTTTAGGCATTTTTGTGATTTTTATGGTGAAATCTTTGAAATCCTAATTTATTTTAAAATGGGGCTTTTTTGTTTGCTGAATGCAGCATTTTTTGTCTTTCCTTCGGTCTAACTGCATTCCGCGTGGACTATCCATGGTGCTGACACCCATACAGAACCAAGGACAGCAGCCCCTCAGGACTCCAGAGCATAAGGATTGCTTTTTTGTTACCTTAATCTAAGTAATTAATTAATCTATTTCACATTCCAATAGCTAATAAAAATGAAATAACTAATAAAAACGAAATATGAATCAACCCGAAATACGAATCAACACTAAAAACAGAAAATCAAATGGACCCGAAAAACGTGAAGTGGACATCCGAATTTTTGGATCGGTCTGAAAATATGAATCACAGTAACAAATAGTCCCCAGTCTCCCTCCGCGATCACTCCGACACTGCGTGATCTCACGAGAGCGAGATCGCGCAGGTCTCGTGGCACAAAAGTGCAACCCTCAATGAAGTCTTATGGACTCTAGGAGGTGGTACTCGCAGCAGCGTGGAAGCGGTACGGCGAGTATCATGGAGAGTAGTAATGCATTCCAAGGTAGGCTGCTGAATTAGTACCTGCCGTGGAATATCGTGCTAAAATGGGGATGCTACAGGGAAACCTGCTGGCTCAGGTTTTCTCTGTTGGCTTCACCAATTTAGCGTCAGGCACGTAATAGTGCCCATAGTCATCAGGATATCACCTGATAGCTGAGATGTTTAGCGAGTGAGGTGCATTTTGTAGATAAACCTGTTTTCATTAGTCTGCTTTAAATTGCTGTTGTTCTAAGATGCCTTTATTTGAAAAGAAAGTTGCAGGAAATTGTATTTCAAAGTATGAATCAATTCCTGAATGGACTAGTGGTGATTTATTGAAACCTATTGCAGATACAGTAAAAATGAGCAAAAAAACTGCTGCTAAAGCTAGAAGGGCTATAATGAACGGGATCAGAAAGCAATGAATGAAAAAGCTGAATTAGAAAAAGACCTGCCATTAGCACAAGAATAACTGGTTTTGACTGAGGAATGTTTGCACTCTTTTCAAACTTTAAAAAAATGTGATTTGAATGTGTGTAATGATAAGGAGAGTGAATTGTACAGAGCATGCACAGTTACTGCTAATGAAATGAAACAGAATTTAAGAAGGGATTGCGGGTGAAAGCTGGTGGAAAGCCCCACCATCATCTTCTAGGGGTAATGATTCCCATGAATGCAAGAGATGGGGAGTGACTGGAAACAGAAACAAAATAGAGTATTTGCAAGTGTGGATGGGAGGGTGGAAATGCACCTGGGAAATCCCATCAAGCCCAATGTTATAAAGGGTGCAGGGTACACACACACAAGCGTCAAAGTGGCCTCAGACACCAAGGTAGTCCCCAAAAGTGATACACATGTTACTTTGCCTCAGAACTGCTTTTGGGAAATGGGTATTTGAGTACAGAAAGTGCAGACAGTGTTAGTGAGAGGTGTTCACCTGTGGTTCCTTCTCCCACCATGCCAGTTAGCCAGATGCAAAACCGACTCCCAGAGTGGTGGATTGTTATGAATACAAATATCTGTGACGCGATATACTTCAATGTACAATGTTAAGTGAATAATCTCCCAAATATCCACGTAACGGTTGTGACCACCATAGGTGTCATTGGGAGCAAACTACCCTTTTGTCTACCAAAGAGACAAGTTGGTGATGTTTGACTGTTTGATTTTGTCAGGATGTGACATAATAAGCCAGCCCCCCCAAGGCAGATCACTTTCCATCCAATAGCTATAAGGGCCCACTCTGGTGAGTGCAAACAAAATAATTGATGGGTATAAATTAATTATACCCATCTGTGTGTGTGTGTGTGTGTGTGTGTGTGTGTGTGTGTCCTCACTCACTATTCTATCGACTGGCAAACTGTTTTAAAAAATAATTTTCTACAACAATTGGATTAGCTTGTTATTCTCATTCTGGTTGCAAATTAGTGGCTCCTATACAAAACATGGGAGCTGTTAGTGTACAGTAGGCGGACGCTGTTTCTGAGTCGCAAGACCTTAATAGCAACTGCAGCCGTTACTGACAACATTGGGATAGGACCCTCTGTTCTCCACTCTGAAACGGGAGGGAACAAAAAGGTCAATCATTCACATGCATGGAAGCTTCATATTCACATTTTAAGAGATCACTAATGAAGCATCATTATATAGCTGTGGTTAATACAGCACCAGGAGGGAATGCCCAGGTGCAGACTACAGGTGTAGATCTATGCATGGACAGTACACAAAAGCACACACACACTTCACATTTATAGGCAAATATAAATGCAATACCTTGTTTTCATACTTAGCATTCTTTGGAACAGATTTAGAGGCTTCCATATGTAAATGCATATCATGCAATGCGTGGGCCATGGTTTGGACTTCATGGTAATATTGGATAGAGTCACGTTCATCCAAAAAAAGGTGTCTTTCATTGTCTCATTTCCAGTGCAGGCACGTGGACTAATATCATAAACATATAGAAAATACTTAAATCTTTCACGTCTTTTTATAAAACAGCGAAGTCTGAAAAGCCAAATATCCTCAAGCAATGGGTCATTCAGACGGTTAGTTACGTTAATGTTATTAAAAAGCTCATTAATTTCATGAATGATGTATAACGGTGTTATGAAACTCAAGCTGCCATTAAATGGTGTGGCAATAGCTGCTGTTTTAGATAAAATCACTATCCATGTCGCTGCCAGGATAATTGTGATGTTTTCTAAGGTTTTCACTGAGTTTTGGAAAAAAGTCAAACAATTATAAGAACAAATCCCAGTCGCTATGAGAATCTGAGACGTCGATCTGTCAATAACGGCCAAACCCTTCTCTTGTCTTTCCGGTGTGTTTGATATTTTTACAATGTACTCGATGCAGATCCCGTGACTGGTAATCACACGACTCAGCTCCTGGAGATCCCGTTCTCCACTTTCATCATCTGATGTGATGATTCCAACCCAGTTCCAGTCAAAATGTTTCAGCAGCTTTACGACAGCCTCATAACGCAACTGATTATCTGGAAACATCTGGGAAAAGTGTGGGAAAAGGGCTTTGTCTTCGAGGACAGAGTTGGTGGAACCAGAAGTGATCTAGAAAGAATGAAACCACATGTCTGACACATTGTCCATGTGTTATAGAAGATAAAATATATTCAGTATGGACAAATGTTTCTTTTCCAAAACAAAGCAATTTAGTTTTGCCTGTGCACTAGCCTAATGTTTATACAACAACAACAGCAACAACAACTATACATACGTATATAATGTGTAGAAATATGAGAGGCTGCATTCTCCATAACATATTTTATATACGGGTGCTACTGACACCAGGAGTAGGGATGCGCGTTCGGTTCGATTCAAACGTGAGTTCGAATCGAACATCGGCCGTTCGAGTGTTTGGCGAACGCTGAACAATATGGGATGTTCGCGGTTTGTTCGACCGCGGGCATTCCATAATAAAAAATGCATCCACAGGTCTCCGGTACATTTAGGAGACCTGTGGCTGCGGCCCCCAGCCCCCGTATCTCACCTGTCCTGCAGCTGTCCCGGCCTCCTGTTCCCCGGTCCGTCTGCTCCTCCGATCCATCTGGCCGCGGCTCCTCTCTGCCCCACGTCTTCATGCAGAATGATCGGATAGGGAAAAGTCCTGCGTCTGACCTGGACTTTGCCCAATCAGGGCTCTAATTCAATATTGAGCCTTGATTGGGCAAAGTCCAGGTCAGGTGCAGGACTTTGCCCAGTCAGAGCTCAGCATGAAGATGAGGCATGGGGCAGAGCTTTAACCAAGCTCTGATTGGATAAAGTCGGTGCAAGACTTTAACCAATCGGAGCTTGGTTAAAGCTCATCTTCATGCGGTAACGATTTGTAACGATTCCCCAGGACAGACCTGTAGGATCCCTGGTAACAGACCTCTAACTCTCCGATCCTTAGGATGGTCGGGACTCAGGACCACTAAACCTAACCGCTAGCAGCCACACAGGCCAGGGAGACAGCACCAACAATATACACCACAGACTGAGATCAATATAAGCTTGTACTGCGCTATAGTATATGGCAGGATGGAAGCGCACCAGCAGTAACAAGCAGCAGATATACCAGACAGGGGCACAGAGCGAGAGTAGCCGTTATAACAAAACTGGGTCAACAACGTTTAGTCACTAGTACTACACTACTGTATATGGTGAGAATCGTCACACACAAGTAGCAACGGGAAGCAAACAGAACATCCAGGGAGTACACAGAGACAATCGTCAAATGGCAGGCAAAGCAGGCAACAGATCGGGTCCTCAGAACAAGCAGGGTCAGTAACAAGTATAATAACTGATTCGGTAAGCTAGCGATGAGGGAATGAAACTTCACGGCAAGGCAAGGTGTACAACGCGCACTCCTGATTTAAAGGTCCCTGCGGCTCCACTTCATCACACCACGCCTTGCCCCCTGATCACTCACCGCTGCGCCAGGTACCGCCGGAGCTCCTGGCATTCGGCCAGCTGGCGGCACTATGCGTCTGGGCCCCCCCCCCCCGATCGCCACCCGGTGCCCTGGATGTCACAATATTACAATTCAAATGCAACAGGGTTAAGTAACCACATTTGTAAGAAGAATAATTACTGCAGCATATGAATCCTCGCACTGCCGGGCAGCACCTCTACAGTATAATAATGCAGCATATGAATCTGCACACTGCCGGGCAGCACCTCTACAGTATAATAATGCAGCATGTGATTCCGCACACTGCCGGGTAGCACCTCTACAGTATAATAATGCAGCATATGATTCCGCACAATGCCGGGTAGCACCTTTACAGTATAATTAATGCAGCATATGAATCCTCACGCTGCCGGGCAGCACCTCTACAGTATAATTAATGCAGCATGGGAATCCACACACTGCTGGGCAGCACCTCTACAGTATAATTAATGCAGCATTAGAATCCTCACACTGCCAGGCAGCACCTATACAGTATAATTAATGCAGCATATGAATCCTCACGCTGCCGGGCAGCACCTCTACAGTATAATTAATGCAGCATATGAATCCTCACACTGCCGGGCAGCACCTCTCTACAGTATAATTATTGCAGCATATGAATCCTCACGCTGCTGGGCAGCACCTCTACAGTATAATAATGCAGCATATGAATCCTCACACTGCCGGGCAGCACCTTTACAGTATAATTAATGCAGCATATGAATCCTCACGCTGCCGGGCAGCACCTCTACAGTATAATTAATGCAGCATATGAATCCTCACGCTGCCGGGCAGCACCTCTACAGTATAATTAATGCAGCATATGAATCCTCACACTGCCGGGCAGCACCTCTACAGTATAATTATTGCAGCATATGAATCCTCACGCTGCTGGGCAGCACCTCTACAGTATAATAATGCAGCACATGAATCCTCACACTGCCGGGCAGCACCTCTACAGTATAATAATGCAGCACATGAATCCTCACACTGCCGGGCAGCACCTCTACAGTATAATTAATGCAGCATATGAATCCTCACGCTGCCGGGCAGCACCTCTACAGTATAATAATGCAGCACATGAATCCTCACACTGCCGGGCAGCACCTCTACAGTATAATAATGCAGCACATGAGTCCTCACACTGCCGGGCAGCACCTTTACAGTATAAATGCAGCATATGAATCCTCACACTGCCGGGCAGCACCTTTACAGTATAAATGCAGCACATGAATCCTCACACTGCCGGGCAGCTCCTCTACAGTCTGACGCTAGCTTTAACCGGCGCGCTGTGTGCAGCTTCTGAGAAGATACGCTATTAGTGTAGCGGGGAAGCCGGCTGCACATTTTGCATCGCTCCCTTTACACTAATAGCGTATCTTCTCAGAATCTTCACACAGCGCGCCGGTGTATGCAGCTTCTAACAGCGTGGGAGACGAGAGGCTGCGCTTGTTGGTGGATCCAGGAATCAGGTGAGTATTAGAAAGTTAAAAAAAAGGTTTTATTTTATGTTCCCGGGGACATTATTTATTTATAAAGTATGATTTCTCTCGTTTTCAAGTATTTAAAAATGTCCTCTAATTTTATTTTTTTAAAAAGTGTCTGGTGGTCAGTGGGGGCTCCCTGGATCCTGGTTGTGGGGGGGTCTGCTGTAGCCGCAGGTGCAGTGGCTCCCTCCCTGCGCCGCCTCTCTGCCACATGCACCCGGCTGGCCAGCCACACAGTCGCAGCTCTGTCATCTGGCGGCCGCATGCTCCTCAAGGGGATCCTTGGGAGGCCCGGCGGGCAGCCCTTTACAGTGCCTGATTAGAGGGCCGTGTCTGCCTGATGTTTTAGCAACAAGATTGTTTTATCCCATAGGTTTCAATGTTAAAAATATTCCTGTTTTTAACCAATATCTAATAAACCATTGCTTATAATATTCTGCAGTAAAGAGTCTCTTTATTTCTAGATTTTTTAGGATTTTTTTAAGCATTTTTTCAAATTATTTATTTTTTTCAAACTTTTGGCGAACATCGCAAAAAGTTCGACGTTCGCCGAACTGTTGAACAGCCGATGTTCGATTCGAACAGATTCAAACCAGCAGCCCATCCCTAATCATGGGAACCCCTTGTTCTGCACCCACGGGAGGCCACACCCATAAAAAATCCCACCCCCGACAACGCAACACCCACATGTATATTATTGCGCTAAAGAATTTATTTCTGAACTCATTAAAATAACCTTTTTGAAAATTGTGTGAAGAAAATCCACTTGGACCTAGCAGCGAATTGGGGAATCCATTGTGCCCCTACAGACTTACAGATGGCCACCGCACTGCTGCAGCAGCCGTCACCCACTCACTACAGCTAAGGCTAGGGTCAGACTGAGGCAGTGCGAACTCGCGTGCAGCCGCACATAATCACGGCCGTGCTAGCAGCAGATGATGGCCAATGACGGGCAATATACGAAGTACGGTCGCACAAAAGTCCGGCCGCGCAACGCAAGCGGCAAACAAACGCATTTTTTCGAGAACGTGAAACCACTAGTACTGACGTACAGAGTGCGCTGCGTCCGCTAGCGGCGTGTGTGTGTGATTAGGAGATGTCAGACGCTGCTAATGTCCGGCCAACATAACGTCCAGACCCAAAAAGTGTTTTATTGATGATCCGTACAAAATCACGGATGAAACTGCGCATCGTATGACCGTTATTGCGTATTCCGTGAAAAAATACGTCCATTCGTTCAACGCACTTTTTCACGGACAACGTGAAAAATGCGTTAGTCTGACCCTAGCCTAAGACTGCACCACGGCACGGAATGTCCCTGTGACAAATGTGGGAAACTGCCGACCACATTAAAAGATACTGTACAATCCTGACACACTGCACTTCACAGAGCTCCACAGCAGTAAAACTCACTGTAATGTGTGGTATGTGTGTGAGTGTATCACAGAATCCACATCAATAAAAATCACAGTAATGTGCGCTGTGTATGAGTGTATCACAGTTCTGCAGCAATAAACCTCCCATTCGTATAAAATGCACAATACTGTGAGTCTTATTGCTGTGAAGCTCTGTGTTGTGCGGTGTGTATGAGCGTATCGAAAACTAGAGAAATATCAATGTATCCTTCCTGGTAAAATCCTTTATTAATAAATAAATCATAAAGTTCCACAGTATTATTATTATTATTATTTATTTATAAAGCGCCAGCATATTCCGCAGCGCTGTACAATAGGCACAGTATAGACAGGGTTACAATACATTGAACAACATTTGACAAACATTACAGGAGGAGATGAGGGCCCTATTCCCGTAGGAACTCACAATCTGGGAGGGTTGGGGTTGGAAACAGGAGGAGAGGACTGTAAGGTGAGAGTGATTGATGGTTGTGTCAGTGAGTTGGGTGGTAGGCTTCCCTAAATAGGAATGTTTTAAGGGAGCGTTTGAAGGAAGAGAAGTTAGGGGAAAGTCTGACAGTATGAGGGAGAGCGTTCCAGAGGATGGGGGCTGCGCGTGAGAAATCCTGCAGTCTATCATGGGAAGAGGTGATGCGGGGAGAAGCTAGGCGCAGGTCACTGTTTGACCTTAGGGAGCGGGATGGGGTGTATTTGGTGATTAGTGAGGAGGTAGTGGGGAGCTGAGTTAGTGAGGGTTTTGTAGGTAAGGATAAGGATTTTGAACTTAATTCTGCAGTAGATGGGGAGCCAGTGAAGGGACTCGCAGAGGGGAGCGGCAGAGACAGAGCGGCGGGTGAGATGAATTAGCCTGGCGGAGGCGTTCAGGATGGATTGTAGGGGGGAGAGGCGGGACAGAGGGAGGCCAGATAAGAGATTATTGCAATAGTCGAGTCGGGAGATTACCAGGGCGTGTATGAGTTGTTTTGTGGTGACAGCGGTAAGAAATGGCCGAATTCTGGAAATATTACGCAGTTGGTATCGGCAGGAGGAGGAAAGAGACTTGATGTGGGGGATGAAGGACTTGGTTTGATGGGGAGATGGTGATACCCTCCACCGTGATAGAGAAGTCAGGAGGTGGGGAGGCATTGGAGGGAGGAATAAGTAGGAGCTCAGTCTTTGACATGTTGATCTTTAGGTGGTGGGAGGCCATCCAGGAGGAGATGCCAGATAAGCAGTCACTGACTTTGGAAAGGACAGGGGGAGAGAGATCAGGGGTAGAGAGGTAGATCTGAGTGTCATCAGTGTAGAGGTGGTAATTAAAGCCAAAGCTGTTGATGATTTTGCCCAGGGAGGAGGTGTAGATGGAAAAGAGCAGAGGACCAAGGACAGAGCCTTGAGGTACACCAACAGATAGAGGCAATGAAGAGGAGGAGTTACCAGCAAAGGACACACAGAGGACCTGTTAAATAGGAGTCAACCCAAGCGAGTGCAGTGTCACCGAGACCCAGAGAGTTGAGGGTCTGTAGAAGGAGGGGGTGGTCAACAGTGTCAAAAGCAGCCGAGAGGTCAAGCAGGATGAGAATAGAATATTGGCCGTGTTTTTTAGTAGTTAGGAGGTCGTTGGTGACTTTGGTGAGGGCAGTTTCAGTTGAGTGGAGAGAGATAGGTTGAAGATGTGTGTGAGAGCAGGGGTGAGGGAGGAGGAGAGGGGAGGAATTAGATGTGAGGGAATGGGGTCGAGCGGGCACGTGGTGAGATGTGAGGAGGACAATAAGGAATTGACTTCCTCCTCAGTGGCTGGGAGGAAGCGGCAGAGGGTGGCAGAGGGGACCTCTGGGAGTGGAGGTGGCAGATAACTATCTTGTGTTGGGATGTTGCTTCTGATAGTTAAAGTTTTACTGAGGAAGTAGTCTGCCAGGTCTTGAGCGCTGAAGGCAGCTGAGGGGGGAGGTGCAGGTGGGTAGAGGAGGGTGTTGAAGGTGGACCAGAGCCAATTAGGGTTGGAGGACAGCATAGATATAAAAGATGAGAAGAAGGATTGTTTGGCCAAGTGGAGGGCAGAGGTGTATGACCGGAGAATAAACTTGAAGTGAACAAAATCAGCTTCAGAGCGGGATTTCCTCCAGGCACGCTCTGCAGTGCGGGAGCATCTTTGCAGGTAGCGAGTCTGGAGGGTGTGACAGGGCTGAAGTTGGCGGCGTGGGGCCTTACAGACTCGAAGAGGAGCAAGAGTGTCTAGGGCCGAGATTAGTGTGGTGTTATAGTGATTTAGCGGCAGCATCAGGGCAGGTGAAGGATGAGGTGTGAGGGAGGTGGTGAAGTAGATTGGAGAATTGATGGGGATCCACAGCATGTAGATTTCTGCGAGTGTGTGTGTGCGGGGTGGGGGAGCAGGGTGTTTAGGAAGTCCAGATAGGTTGAAAGAGAGAAGGTGGTGGTCAGAGATGGGGAAAGGGTGACAGTTGAACTCAGAAATGGAGCAGAGGTCGGAAAAGACAAGGTCAATAGCGGTGGGTAGGGAGGAGGGAGGATTGCGTGAGTCCAAGGGAAGACGTGAGTGAAAGAAGTTTGGAGGCAGCAGGGGCAGAAGGATCATCAATGGAAATGTTGAAGTCCCCGAGAATTAGGCATGGAAGATTAGAAGACAGGAAGTGAGAAAGCCAGGTAGCAAAGTGGTCAGAGAACTGGGAGGTTGATCCCGGTGGGAGGTAGATGACTGCCACCCTGAGGGCCTGAGGAGAGAACAGGCGGATGCAGTGTGTCTCGAAGGAGGAGAAGGAGAGGGATGGGGGTGGAGGGAGATGCTGGTAGGTGCAGGTGGGAGAGAGCAGGATTCCGACCCCGCCACCATTTCTCTCACCCGGTCTGGGGGTATGGCGCAAGTGTAGACCGCCATTTGAGAGAGCAGCAACGGAGGCCGTGTCAGAGGGACACGGAACACAGGGACACAGTAATAGACATCACAGCAACGTGCACTGTATAACAGCACCACAGCAATAAACATTGCTGAAATGTGCACTGTGTAAGAGCATAACAGACATGGGCAGACAGTTTATTAACCCCCTCCCAGCATATCAATTATTAATGGCACAATTAGTTTAGTAACCACCCCCCCCGGGCCCCAGGTTGCTCACCCGCCGTACTGACACAAATCTTTCAGCAGGCAGGCTCCTGAGGCTGGCAGGTTCCACACCGCACCGCACCCTCCTCGTTTACCCGAACTTATTTATTTTATTTATAAAGGATTTTACCAGGAAGGATACATTGAGATTTCTCTCGTTTTCAAGTATGTCCTGGGTTCGAGAACATTGAGTGGTTACAGAAATACAAACTAGTAAAATGCAAGATATTAACACAAAAACAAATATACAGATTAACAGAAAAATAAATATGTAGGAAATAAAGTCATTATGTTACATGTTTACAGGTGCATTCCGTATTGAGGTATGTTAATAGGGAAGTCTTAAGGGACTTTAGACTGGGGGAAGATTTGATGGCTTTTGGGAGGTTATTACATATTTGCGGTGCTCTGTAGGAAAATGAGGATCGAGCCACTTTCTTTTTGTATTGCGGTATTGCAAGTAAGGTGCTGGTCATGGATCTGAGGTTATAGGATGAGGGAACTGCTGGGGCAATCAGCCTATTCAGGTAGGGTGGTAGCTGCTCAGAAAAGCTCTTAAACACCAGGTTGGAAAGGTGAAGAGTGCGTCTAGATTCCAGTGACGGCCAGTTTAGCTCTTTTAACATGTCACAATGGTGGGTCATTGTGACGGAACTTCCGCCACTATACCGTAGCGCGGTACAAGTTTTAAAATGATGATTTGGTGTGGTGTATTAAAGAATTCGTTAGGTTGTATTTTTATAAGTTCCCCCTGTAATTCTCCCCATTGGTGACCTGTTCCCCGCATGTCCACAGCCCCGGGAAGACGCCCGGTCTGTGAATGCCTCGAGCCGCCACCAACTGTCTCTGCCAAGCCGACCAAACTTGCCCGCCTTGCCCCGCAGCGTGGAAACCATGCAGAAGAGCGCTTCTTGGCCAGTATGTTCCTAAAAATAGGTTCTTACGGGGGTGCGAATTTCAGAACGAAGCTCCACGGGAAACCCGAACGCCGACCAGGGATCCCTCGCCGGGAGCGCGGCCGGCAAACAGTGATTCCTGCTCGGGTACAGCCACTGGACTTTCCCCCTCCACAGCTCGGGCTCCGTTGATCTGATCAGGGTGCTTTTTGGACTGAACCAGCCCCCGGACCCGAGCTACCAGGCTGTACCCCCAGCGTGCCGCCGCTCCCAGGTGATCACCCTGAAATCCCTGGTAAAACCCCAAACTCGGGCTGAAAGCCACAGGGAGCCGCCAGGACAAAGGAGCGCTCACACCACAGGGGGGGCCAGGCGCTGCCCGGACAGGGAGAGGTTCTGGGAGGGGGGGACAGACGAGATGGCGCCGAGACCCGAGATAAGGGCTGCGCACCGCAGGGGTCCCCCAGGTTAACCAAGGCAGATTGGGCAATGGCTCGAGGCAAAGGTAAAGATCACCGCAGGAGGACTGAGGGCAGGCCGGGGGAGAACAATGGTTTCATTCCCCATAAATACCCCTGTATCCCCCATGTTAAATAAACTGGTACCTGTTTGAACCTTTACTCCTGCCTCGGCTAGTAATTGGGGATAACAGGGCTTGGGGAACCGCAACGCTTCAAGGATCGTGCAAAAGCGCTTAATCACCGCCAAATTCATACAGCCCGCTACCCCTGACTCTACACCTCCAGACAAGATCGGCGCGGACGGCGGATCTACCCGTGTAGGGTAGCGGTGATCCGTTACATTGGCTGGCAGCGCTGGGATCGGCTGAGACCAGACAAGCAGGTGGAGATACAGCTGCTGGCTTTACCCCGGTCTCAGCCACCGCGACACGCCGAGCGTCTGGAGTAGACATTATCCGGGGGGAGAATCTGAGACCAGCCCAGCAGGGGGAGATACAGCCGCTGACTTGACCCCGGTCTCAGACACCCCTGGGTTCGAGAGGTGGACAGTAGGGATGAGCTGTTCGGGTTCGGACAGTTCGGAGTTCGACCCGAACTTTGGCAGTTCGAAAGTTCGCGAATTTCAAACTTTTTGGGCGTGTTCGGGTCGGGTTCGAAAAAAAAAGAAAGAAATTTTGAAAAAAGTATAGAAAATGCTTAAAAAAATACTAAAAAATCTAGAAATAAAGAGACTCTTTACTGCAGAATATTATAAGCAACGGTTTATTAGATATTGAATTAAAAACTAATGTGTACATGGAAAGATTATCAACTCTAAATGACCTCTGTTCACAAATGGGCATAACATAACGTGTTTTTAGTCTGGTAATCAATTTGATACATTGTACAATTTAGTAAGGGGGTGGGGTGGTGTCTGTCTGCTTCTGATTGAGATTTGAGAATTAATTTCTCTAAAACAGTGGTCCCCAACCCTGGTCCTCAGGGCCCACTAACAGGCCAGATTTTGCAGATCACCATGGGGAAAAGCAGACTGAATCCTGCAATCACTGAGCAGCAAATCATAACACCTGTGCTGTGCTTCAGATATCTGGCAAACCTGGCCTGTTAGTGGGCCCTGAGGACCAGGGTTGGGGACCACTGCTCTAAAACATCCTAATATGCTGCATTTAACTGGTGTTTGAAAAAAATCTAAAGCAATGTTATTTTTCACCTCGGGATTAAACATTCACAGGGTTATTCAGAGAGCGGTGAAAAGCAGGAGAATAACTGGAGAAGTGAAAATTCTAGGTCAAAATAGCCAAACCAGAAAAATTCTCCCATTTATCTCCCTTTCCAAATCGGCTATTTGGTCTAGATTGTTCTCTTCTCTTGCCAATTCTCCTGGCTTTCACCTCTCTCTCAGGGTTGTTCAGAGAAAGGTGAAAACCAGGAGAATGGCAGGAAAAGAGAACAATCTGGACCAAATAGCTGATTTGGAAAGTGAGATAAGGCTATGGTCAGCCTAACGCATTATTCGCAGCGACTGTCAAAAAGTGCGATTGCGCGAAAACGGTCATATGATGCTCATTTTTGTGCGTGATTTTTTACGGATCCAAACCAGGAAACTTTGGGTGTCTGGACGTTATGTTGGCCAGACATGAGCAGGGTCTGATGTTTCCAAATCATGCACACACGCCGTTAGTGGACGCAGTGCACTCTGTACGTCCATACTAGCGGTTCTGCGTTCTCGATAAAATGCGTTAATTTTCCACTTGCGTTGCACAGCCGGACTTTCGTGCGACCGTACTTCGTATATTGGCCATCATTGCCCGTCATTTGCTGCTAGTGCGGCCGTGATTAAGTGCGCCTAAACGCACGATAAAAATTCGCTAGTCTGACCCTAGCCTAAATGGGAGAATTTTTCTGGTTTGGCTATTTTGACCTAGAATTTTCCATTCTCCAGTCATTCTCCTGCTCTTCAACGCTCTCTGAATAACCCTGACAGGGTTATTCAGAGAAAGGTGAAACGCAGGAGAATGACTGGAGAATGGAAAATTCTAGGTCAAAATAGCCGAACCAGAAAAATTCTCCCATTTATCTCACATTCCAAATCGGCTTTTTGGTCTAGAAGTTTCCATTCTCCTGCTTTTCACCGCCAAAAAATCAGTAAACTTTTCCTGTGTGTCCGAAAATGTCTCCTTTCATATAGACTGCCGCCCCAAGCAGTTGTTTATGGATAGATTAAAGGAAAGGCATTTACCGTCATTTGAAACGTAATTTTTTTGTTTTTTACATATTTCTATACATCCTAGAAATCCGCCACTTCACGGGCAGTTTATGGGGACCACCTAGGCACGATATTTGAAGGAATTTTTCATTTTTATTTTTAAACTCACTGTCCCTTTATAAACGTTTTTTTTCTAAACTTTTTGTCCTTGTTTCATGTCCCCCAGGGCACTACCCGGACCCCCATACACCTTTTATGGCAAATATGTAGCATCTATGCCCTCTTGGAGGGCACTCCAAAAAACCGAATTTTCAGCCCCATTGACTTGCATGGGGGTTCGGGTTCGGGTTCGGGTTCAGGTTCGGGTCCGGTCCCGAACAAATGGGAGGTTTGGTTTCGGGCTCAAACTGAACTCGGTGAGTGTTCGGCTCATCCCTAGTGGACAGTACCAGCAAAGGCGGTGACCCCATATGGCATAGTGCTACAAAAGGCAGAAGCGCACAGTCCTGAAAGAACTGTTAAAAGCCAGAGGCAAGGCACCCGGAGTCAAGTCGAAAGCGGTCATCATCGGAGAACTGATGGAGGACGACCGCAACAGCGTGGCTCCCTCTGAGGGCTCCGAGACCTCGGAATGGAGGCAAGAGGTGCAGTGGCGGCTGGCCCTATACGGAACGGACCCCTCCGCCGACATCATCGGGAGGGTCCTGGCCGACACAGACAAGCTCCGCCAGGCAGAGATGCAACAAAGGTCTGGGGGGGTCGCTGTCCCCCAAGGCAGTACCGGACCCACCAAACAGAAAATACCATTTGTTGGCATTCAAGCTCTTCCCAGAGGGGAGTGAAGACATCGACGGGTTCCTGCAGGATTTCGAGAGGCAATGTGCCCTGCAGGAGGTGGCGGTCCGAGACTGGGTACCCATCCTGGCGAACAAATTGACCGGCAGGGCGGCTGAAGCCTATCGGGCGGTGGTGGACGAAGACTGTATGGTGTACGAGCGGGTGTAAGAACATCTGCTGGCCCGCTATGCACTTACCCCAGAGGCGTATCGAGTCCAATTTCGAGCCTTAAGAAGGGGCACTCAGGACTCTTATGCGGAGTGGGGACACAGGATGCAGCAGGCGCTCCGTAGCTGGATACAGGGGTGCCAAGCTACCCAACCGGACCAGATCGTCCAGCTGCTATTACTGGAGCAGTTCTACAACTACTCTCATCCAGAGGTCCGGGACTGGGTATGAGACTGGTGCCCCCTCACCCTGTCTGAAGCCACCCGCCTTGCCGATGAGTACCAGGACACCAGGCAAGTAGCCCCTCCGGTCATCTGAGTCCCACCTCCCCGCTTCCATCCAGCGCCACAGTTACACCCTGCTCCCCTTGAACGAGCACCCAGGCCACCGGCACCCTCCACCCCGGCTCCTCAGGTAGGACCCCGATGCTATGGGTGTAACCAGATTGGACACATACGGGACCGTTGTCCCCTGAACACCATCGTCCGGCACCGTCCCGGGCAGCGCACCCACCGAGCCGAGCTGCGGCATACTGTTGCCATCAGGACCCGGAACCCACAGCCGCCCTCGAGGAAGACTGGGGCATCCTGCATGAGGCCGACCCAGTGCAAGCAGCCGTGCAGGACAACCATCAACATCATCACCAACAAGTCCAGGTGAATGGACAACTTGCCAGCGGTCTGCGAGACACCGGTGCAACCCTTACCCTGGCACAACCCATCTTATCCACTCGGCTGCTTCAACCGGGTATTCAGTGGCCGTCTGAGTCGCTGGCGGCCATGTGTATAGAATCCCTACGACCCGCGTCCATCTAGATTGGGGCGCGAATGCCCGGGACGTGGAGGTCGGGGTCATGAAGAATCTACCGTCCGAGGTCTTACTTGGCAACGACCTGGGACTGCTGACCTCCACCTTTGAGGACCCTCATCCTGGCGGGGTATGCCTCGTTACCACCCGCAACCAAGCGCGGAAGGCTCTACACACCGACTCCGAGGGGACCATGGTAAGCCAGACCAGACCAACACCCCCCCTTGGCCCTGACAACACCCCTGCCCTGACCTGGGATTCCCCGACGGACTTTGCCCAAGCCACCCAGGACGATATTACCCTTGCCCCATTCCGACAACAAGCAGGGAGGGACCCGGGAGGGTTAGGGGAGGTGAGATTTGCCTGGGACCAAGGGAAGCTGTACAGGACATCGGGGGGGATGAGCCAGGGAATAGACCGAGTACCCCACAGGCAGCTGGTAGTGCCGGCGAAATATCGGCGTGATCTGTTAAGGATCGCGCATGATATTCCCCTGGCGAGCCATCTCGGGCACCGGCGGACATTGCACTGCCTGACCCAGAGCTTCTTTTGGCCTGGATTATCAGGGGAGGTTAGGGACTACTGTCAGACGTGCGAGGTATGCCAGTGAGTAGGGAGGTGGGGGGACGCCAAGAAAGCTCCCCTGAGACCCTTGCCCATAGTGGGAGAACCTTTTAGATGGGTGGCGGTGGATCTGGTAGGACCCTTGGCAGTGCCTAGCCCTATGGGCAAGAAGTATATCTTGACTGTAGTGGACTACGCACCAGGTACCCCGAAGCCGTGGCCCTCCGGGATATCCACGCAGAGACGGTTGCCGGAGCTCTGCTGCAGATATTCTCCAGGGTCAGATTTCCCCAGGAAATCCTGTCTGACCAGGGCACACAATTTACGGCCGAGGTGACCCAGCAGCTCTGGAGACTGTGCGGGATTAAACCCCTGTACAGCTCCCCTTACCACCCACAGACCAACAGGCTCTGCGAGTGGTTCAACGGGACCCTCAAACAGCTTCTCCGCACATTTACCATGTCCCATAAGGACTGGGAACACCATCTGCCCCACCTTCTGTTCGCGTACCGGAAGGTACCCCAGGAAGCCACAGGCTTCTCTCCCTTTGAGCTACTGTACGGCCGGAGAGTCCGAGGCCCCTTGGACTTGCTCCGGGAGCACTGGGAAGGTGCTCTGGCCGAGGAGGGGACCTCGGCCATAGATTATGTGCTTGAGTTTAGGGACCGGCTGCAGGAATTGACCGCCCTGGTATGGGACAATCTCCAAGCGACCCAAACCAAGCAGAAGAGGTGGTATGACCGGTCGGCTAGGGACCGCACCTTCCAGATAGGGCAGAAAGTGTTAGCACTCCGACCGGTCAAACAAAATAAGTTGAAGGCAGCCTGGGAAGGACCCTACAAAATCATAGAAAAGATCTGCGATACCACCTTCACCGCAGCCAGATGTTCAGATGAAAGGATACACAGAACCTTTCATGTGAACATGCTGAAACCGTTTTTCGAAAGGGAAGAGGCAGTAGCCGCCATCTGCGCGCCGGACGCGGGGGATCTGGAGGATCTCCCCCTGGCAGTACTGCCCGGGGATCCAAGTGCCCAGGGGGTAGCCGATGTCCGGCTGGGCGAGGGGCTCACCCCCCGCCACAAGAAACAGGCTCAGCAGGTGCTACAGGAGCACCGAGACCTGTTCTCATCCCGTCCCGGCTACACCTCCGTAGCTCTGCATCGGGTCGATACCCAGAGTCAAGCCCCTTTGCGGCAGACGGCATACCGAATTCCCGATGCAGTGAGAGACAGGATGCAGAAAGAGATCCGTGAGATGTGGGATCTAGGGGTAATAGAACCCTCCGAGAGCCCCTGGGCTAGTACCCAAGAAGGATGGCACTACCAGGTTCTGTGTGGACTATAGAAAGTTAAATGACCACACTGTCACCGACGCATACCCCATGCCCCGAGTCGACGAGCTCCTAGACCGGATTGCCCAGGGAAACGTTATCACCACCATTGACCTATGTAAGGGGTACTGGCAGATTCCCCTTGCCAAGGAAGGTGTGCCGAAATCGGCATTCATCACTCCGTTTGGCTTATACCAATTTTGGGTTATGCCATTCGGGATGAAGAATGCCCCGGCCACTTTCCAACGCATGGTGGATCGGCTGCTAGAGGGGATGCAAGACTTTACCAGCGCCTACCTAGATGACATAGCCATCTTCAGCAACACCTGGGAGGAATACTTACAGCATTTACGGGCCCTACTGGACCGCCTTGGCACCGCCGGTCTGACCATAAAACCAGACAAGTGCCACGTCGGCATGTCTGAGGTCCAGTACCTGGGCCACCGGGTGGGCTGCGGAAGGCAGCACCCAGAACCCGCCAAGGTTGAAGCTGTTGCCCAGTGGCCCACTCCCCGCACCAAGACCCAGGTGTTAGCCTTTCTAGGTATGTCAGGATACTACTGCCGCTTCGTCCCCAACTACAGCGCTATTGCCAAACCCCTGACTGACCTGACCCGCAAGAACCTTTCCCGACAGGTACTGTGGTCCCCTGAGTGTGAGGAAGCCTTCCAGCAGCTCAAGCGAGCTTTGGTGGAAGCCCCCGTGTTGACTGCTCCTGATTCCACTAAACGTTTTGTTGTCCACACAGACGCATCTATGTTCGGATTGGGAGCAGTGCTGAGCCAGGTCGGTGAAGATGGGCACGACCACCCGGTTGTCTACATCAGCCGGAAACCTTTACCCAGGGAGGTGGCTTATGCGGCCATTGAGGAGTGCCTTGCCCTGGTATGGGCACTGAAGAAATTGCAACCGTATTTGTATGGGCGCTCCTTCACGGTCCACAACCCCCTGGTATGGCTGAACCGGGTGGCCGGGGACAAGGGCAGGCTCTTGCGGTGGAGCCTGGCCCTCCAGCCCTTCAATTTTACCATCCAGTACCGGCCTGGGAAGCAAAATGGCAGTGCGGACGGACTATCCCGCCAGACTGAGCTTGAAACTTAGGGTGGGTGGGGGCCATGGACATCCCCAAGCGGACCTGAAGAGGGTCTCACCGGGTCTGCCATCTGGAAACTTGGGGGAGATGTGTGACGGAACGGTCGCCACTATACCGTAGCGCGGTACAAGTTTTAAAATGATGATTTGGTGTGGTGTATTAAAGAATTCGTTAGGTTGTATTTTTATAAGTTCCCCCTGTAATTCTCCCCATTGGTGACCTGTTCCCCGCCTGTCCACAGCCCCGTTAAGACGCCCGGTCTGTGAATGCCTCGAGCCGCCACTAACTGTCTCTGCCAAGCCGCCCAAACTTGCCCGTCTTGCCCCGTAGCGTGGAAACCATGCAGAAGAGCGCTTCTTGGCCAGTATGTTCCTAAAAATAGGTTCTTATGGGGGTGCGAATTTCAGAATGAAGCGCCCCGGGAAACCCGAACGCCGACCAGGGATCCCTCGCCGGGAGCACGGCCGGCAAACAGTGACTCCTGCTCGAGTACAGCCGCCGGACTTTCCCCCTCCACAGCTTGGGCTCCGTTGATCCGATCAGGGCGCTTTTTGGACTGAACCAGCCCCCGGACCCGAGCTACCAGGCTGTACCCCCAGCGTGCTGCCGCTCCCAGGTGATCACCCCGAAATCCCTGGTAAAACCCCAAACTCGGGCTGAAAGCCACAGGGAGCTTCCAGGACAAAGGAGCGCTCACACCACAGGGGGGGCCGGGCACTGCCCGGACAGGGAGAGGTTCTGGGAGGGGGGGACAGACGAGCTGGTGCCGAGACCCGAGATAAGGGCTGCGCACCGCAGGGGTCCCCCAGGTTAACCAAGGCAGATTGGGCAATGGCTCGAGGCAAAGGTAAAGATCACCGCAGGAGGACTGAGGGCGGGCCGGGGGAGAACTATGGTTTCATTCCCCATAAATACCCCTGTATCCCCCATGTTAAATAAACTGGTACCTGTTTGAACCTTTACTCCTGCCTCGGCTAGTAATTGGGGATAACAGGGCTTGGGGAACCACGACGCTTCAAGGATCGTGCAAAAGCGCTTAATCACTGCCGAATTCATACGGCCCGCTACCCCTGACTCTACACCTCCAGACAAGCTCGGCGCTGATGGCGGATCTACCCGTGCAGGGTAGCGGTGATCCGTTACAGTCATGTAGTTACATTGTAGCACAAAGCGGCAGAATGAGTTATACAATGTAGTAAGTTTGTGAAGGTGTGTTTGAGGGGCGGTTGCATACACTACATCTCCGTATTCAATGGCTGGCATAAGCATTTGTTGTACAAACTGCTTTCTTACCGCGGGGCTCAGGCAGGATTTGTTTCTGTACAGGGCACCTAGTTTGGGGCAGAGTTTAGATGAGAGTTTTTCGATGTGGGGGTCAAAGGATAGATTTGGGTCTAACCACATACCTAGATATTTGAGAGAAGTGACTGTAGTCCGTGTTTTATTTGATCTTGTCCACACATAGATGGGGTGTTTGCAATTTGTGTAGTTTAGGTGCGGTTCCAAAGAGCATTGTAACAGTTTTGTCAGTATTTAGAAAAAGTTTGTTATCTTTGATCCATTTTTTCTACCTCTGTGAATTGTTCTTGCAGCACGACCTCCAGCTGTGGGAGATTTGGTTGGCTGGTATAGATTACAGTGTCGTCTGCGTACATGTGTACAGTTGAGGCTTTGCAGACAATGGGCAGATCATTTATGAATATTGTGAATAGCAGGGGGCCGAGTATCGAACCTTGGGGTACACTGCACGTGACTGGGAGGGCATGTGGGAGTCCGAAGGAGGCAGGCACGCTGCGGCGCTGATTACAGAGTGCCGCGCACCGCAGCGGCAGGGCCCCTATGGCGGACACTGGCAGGCAGCTGATCATTCGGGTGATGATCAGAATGATTCAGCAGGACCTTAAAACCGGCGGCGGGGCCCACTCACTGTGCCGGGCCAAAACCGGGCCCCTACAACCCGCGGGCCCTCGGGCGTGATGACATCATTTACAATTGTGTTAAAAATTATTCAACCCCCACTGAAATTTAGTGTTTTGGCCAGTTTGACATTAATTTTGATCATTCAGTCATCTTGCTTACAATTAAATTAAAGAGGCACGTGTAGGTCACACAAATATAACATAACATTTATAATGAAATAACCACAAATGTCTTTTCTGTGCTCAGATCATTATCAGTTTTATTCAACCCCCAAGTGACATTCAATCTTAGTACTTAGTACAACATCCTTTTACAGTTATAACAGCTTTTAAACGTGAAGCATAGCTTGACACAAGTGTCTTGCAGCGATCTACGGGTATCTTCGCCCATTCGTCATGGGCAAAAGCCTCCAGTTCAGTCACATTCTTAGGCTTGCGCACTGCAACTGCTTTCTTTAAGTCCCACCAGAGGTTCTCAATCGGATTTAAGTCAGGTGACTGCAATGGCCACTCCAAAATGTTCCAGTCTTTAATCTGCAACCATGCTCTAGTGGACTTGGAGGTATGCTTGGGATCATTGTCCTGTTGAAAGGTCCAACGTCTCCCAAGCCTCAGGTTTGTGACGGACTGCATCACATTGTCATCCAATATCTCCTGGTACTGAAGAGAATTCATGGTACCTTGCACACGCTGAAGCTTCCCTGTACCTTCAGAAGCAAAACAGCCCCAAAGCATGATTGACCCCCCCCTCCGCCATGCTTCACAGTAGGCAAGGTGTTCTTTTCTTCATAGGCCTTGTTCTTCCTCCTCCAAACATAGCGTTGATCCATGGGCCCAAACAGTTCTAATTTTGTTTCATCAGTCCACAGAACACTATCCCAAAACTTCTGTGGTTTGTCCACATGACTTTTGGCATACTGCAGTCCACTCTTCTTATTCTTTGGAGACAGCAAGGGGGTGCGCCTGGGAGTTCTGGCATGGAGGCCTTCATTACGCAGTGTGCGCCGTATTGTCTGAGCTGAAACTTTAGTACCCACATCTGACAAATCTTTTCTCAGTTCCTCAGCAATCACACGGGGACTTTTCTCCACTCTACGCTTCAGGTAGCGCACAGCAGTCGAAGTCAGCATCTTCTTTCTGCCACGACCAGGTAGCATTTCAGCAGTGCCCTTTGCCTTGAGTTTGCGAATGATGCTTCCTATGGTCTCTCTTGGTATGTTTAACATCTTTGCAATCTTCTTATAGCCATTGCCCTTCCTGTGAAGAGTAATCACCTCTTCTCTTGTCTTCCTGGACCATTCTCTTGACTTCACCATGTTTGTAACCACACCAGTAAATGTCTAGAAGGAGCTGAGTATCGCAGTCATTTTAAAGCTGCCTAATTGGTGCTTATTATGCTTTATTGCTGCTCCGTGACATCCACAGGTGTTTTCAATACCTGATTGAAAACACTTGAATGAACCTCTGTTCTTCAGAGTGGTAGTCTTTAAGGGGTTGAATAATTATGTCAATGAAGAATTCACAAAAGAAACATTTACTACTGTATTACAAAACCAATTGATGTCATTTTAGTTGCATATGGTTCTTTAAAAAGTCCTTGTAGGATTTCATTCTGAATACAATTACAAATGTACACTAAATTCCCTAAAACCCTTTACAGCATTGGGGGTTGAATAATTTTGAACACAACTGTACTTTGGGAGGAGATTGACTTCAGTGTCTGAGGACGCTGAAGTCAGAATGCCGTGTGACCCCAGAAAGAGAGGTGAGTATCTCCGCCGGGGGTCCCGCACAGCTGATGACGTGTGGGGCACGTCCTCAGCATGTAACGTGCATCAATGAGGACGTGTCCCACATCTCATCAGCAGTGAAGGGGTTAAATAGTAATGGAAAATAGCAAATACTAATAAATAATAGTGAGTAAAAATAACAATATAAGATGTACGATATTTAATACACCGCATCGTACCAATGAATAAATGCATATACTTATAGAATGTTTACATGTACACAAATGACAATACATCTACTCGCAGACAGTGATCACAGTGATCACTCACACTCCTACATAAAAGACAAACTAGTAAGTATATAGCAGCACAACAAATTAACCACTTCAATGCGGTGGACGCGCTCAGCGCGTCCAACCGCATTGCTACTTGGCTGCAGAGGACGCGCTGAGCGCGTCCTCCCTTTGCAGCCCGCGATCAGACGGTATTCCGGCTGATCGCTCGGCCCCCCGGTGTGGGCTGACATCATCGATGTCAGCCCAACCTCCGGGACCCCGGCGGGCACGATAGGCGTCATCGCGCATGCGCGATGACGTCTATTTCAGGCACCCCCCCCGCCATTGCAGGGAAGGTGCCTGAATGGGAGGGGGGGAAGGTCCATCCGTGCATGCCAGCGGTTAAAGGCAGGCACCGCCAGGAAAGGGCACAGCCTGCCCTTCCAAGCGGCGGCTGTCTTTAACCCCTAGGGGGCTGGATCGCGATATGGCGCCCACATGCGCCGTATCGCGGTCCCCTCCCGGAGCTGGCCGACATCTTGAATGTCGGCCAAGCTTCCGGGATATCCCCCTAATGACTGGCGTCATTGCGCAGAGCGCGATGGTGCCAGTTTTCAAATTAACCCCTTGCTGCCACCTATAGTGGAGATAGGGGGTTCATTGGAACCCCCTATCTCCTGATCCGTGACAGCTAGGGGTTAATGTTTACTATTATTGGAACGGCCAGAGCATGGCCGTTCCAATGATACCAAACATGACCATGTAAACTGTAAAAAAAAAAAAAAAAAAAGTTTTTTTTTTTTTTTTTACATTTATTAGTGCAACAATATTGTTCCCATTTCAATTATAATATGAACAATGATGCTGCACTAACGATTTTTTCTATGGGGGGCGTTTGCTAAAAAACACGTAATTTCCCCCCAAAAAAAGTAACGATTCCTCATTTCTAATTTTTTTAACAAGCGCACCCCATAGAAAATATAACCGCAAACGATCACATTTTAAAATGTGAAAAAAAACACTTTACACATTGTAAATTATTGAAAATTCAAATTTTATTGCATATTTTGTTATAATATACAGACATGACATAACGTATACATATAATAATGACATATTATGAATCTGCACAGTCTGCCGGAAAGAACGATATATAATATGTCTGGGTCATATATTAAAATAAGGCTTCAAAACGCGGTTAAACATGATGAGCGAAACCGGTAAAAATTAGCACAGAGGTGGGAAAAGGCTCAGCAGCGAAAGGGTTAATATAAAAAAATAGATTAAAAGATTAAATACGTTCCCAAAAAAGTTTTAAAAAATTAATCCCAAAATATAAAAATATACAGGGTTATTCAAAGAGATCCGAATTGCTGGCGAAAGGTAGCCGAACAGTGAAATTCAGCATACAGTTACCTTTCCTGGCCATTCACTATTCAGAGAGCAGGCAGTTTGCCAAATCTCGGCGAATTGCCTGCTCGTACTGTACCTATTCGTTACCTATTCGACGGCAGTGAAATCCCCATAGAGAAGCAATGCTTTGTCTATTAAGAGAACACAAGCGAACAGTGAAAAGTTGCCGAATTGCCCTGCTGTTCGGTGGTTTCATTCGACAGATTTATTCAGGCGAATCCCATAGGCTTCAATGTTAAAAATATTCCCGTTTTAATTCAATATCTAATAAACCGTTTATTATTTTAATCTGTAGCAAAAAGTCTCTTTATTCATAGACTTTCTAAGAACTTTTAGGCATTTTTCAGGATTTTTTGCAAACAAAAATTCTGATTTTTATTTTTTTATTTTTTTTTGTTTAAACATTTTTTCTTTTTTTGCTTTAACAGCCCTTTTTATTATCATTCATTGGATTTTATATGAAATTTCAGACATTTTCGCTCAGTATTTTCTTTGCAAACAGCGTTTCACTTTTAAAACATTCAAGCGTGTTGTTGTTTTTTTTTTTCCCCACTCCATTCGTCTGCGGTGTCGTTTTTTTCCGGTGGCTGCTCTGAGCTGTGATCGGTGGCTGCTCGTGTTTCTCCGGCGTGTTTGGTGGGGTTAATCCGGATGTTTTTTCGGGTTTCGGTGAGCCTTCACCAGGTTTTGCGG
>RXON01002914.1:0-36339 GCA_009667805.1 Leptobrachium leishanense | reverse complement strand
GCTAGGATACCAGTGGCATAGCGAGGGAGGGCAGAGGGGGGCACTTTCCCACGGGCACCTGTCTGGGGGCGCTGCAAGCAGGGTCAGACTGGGGGCCCCATCATGCAAATTTTATGGCTGCTCTCTACACTTGTGGAGGCTTTACAGCAGCCTAATTTGCCTGCAGCCTTAACCCAGGGGGTTAAGCAGATGATCGGCACTGGGGTAGCAAGGTATCCGCCCCGCTGGTGACCTCCTCTTAGCAGGAAGTTCCAGTATTGGGTTCTTTAAGCTCAAAACCGGAGCTTCCCTGGCAACAGAAAAAGAAATCCTCCTGGCCTGCCTTTCTTCTGCTACCAGCAGAACGTTTTTAAAGGGACAGTGAGTTTTCCATGAAATAAGGGTTAAAAATAAAAACGAAAAATTCCTTCAAATATCGTGCCTAGGAGGTCCCCATAACCTGCCCGTGAAGTGGCGGATTTCTAGGATGTATAGTAACAATTAAAAACAAAAAAATGACGTTTCAAATGACGGTAAATGCTTTACCTTTAATCTATTCATAAACAACTGCTTGGGGTGGCAGCCTGTATGAAAAGACATTTTAGGGAGCGCAGAAAAAGTTTAGTGATTTTTTTGGCTAAATTATTGTGAAACGTATGCAGGCTTTGGATGAAAGTAACAATAGGTGCTTTAAAATTGGGCTTTTAGCGTCGGCAACAGTGCTGTCACACAGTAACCCTTCTGAGAATACGAATCTGGTACAGGCGTCAGTGGCAGTGCACCCAAATATTGTGCCTTTGGTGCCAGGCCAGCAAGTGCCATCATACAGTAACCCCTCTGTGGTATTGTGGAAGAATGCAGGGGTGGACCATGTGGTCCTATATTAAAAAAATATGCATCTGGTATAGGCGTCAGTGCACCCAGATATTGTGCTTTTGGTGCAAGGCCAGCAAGTGCCATCATACAGTAACCCCTCTGTGGTATTGTGGAAGAGTGCAGGGGTGGACCATGCGGTCCTATATTAAAAAGATATGAATCTGGTAAAGGCATCAGTGCACCCAGATATTGTGCTTTTGATGCCTGTCATGGAGCTGATGTAACGCTCCATGCTTCAAACCCCAAGAGACTTTATGTTCATTTATATCGTGTGATTTTAGTTATATTTTACATCGTTTGTTTTTAGTTTAATTTAGTTTAGTGTAAAATGGCGTAGCTTTAGTTTTAAATATACTTATATTCCTGTAGGTAAATGTGTTTCTGTATAGCCAGTAAACAAGCTTTACTGCTGTGTAATTTATGCACCAGGGCTTTTCCCCTTATCTAGGTGCATGTTTAATTCAAGGGATCTGTGATAGTGTTTGTATTTAATCTGATGTGTTAGAACAATGGATTATACAAATGTTGTGTGAGCTGAAGGCTAAAGAATGTAAAGAATGATTATTGTAAATAACTGACATAATGTAATTAGTATATTGGTAGGACGAGGTGCGTCATTTTATGCAAATTATGACTGTTGGACTTCAGCATAAATGGTGGCGTTTTGTTCATTAAAAAGTCAGAACTCTCAAGCTCAGAGAGAGAGAGAATCCTGTTTTAAAGCATACAGCCGCGTCTGGTGTTTCATTCAGCGACGCTACACTACACTATCACCCTCAGAAGGTACCAAGTGGCCTTCTGGAAATTCCCAACGGCTCCAGGGCAGAGGAACAGAAGCAGGCAGGTCAAGCTGCTCGAGGCACTGAGGACAGCACTCCCAGTAGCCGGGCTGAGAGCAACGAAGGGGTGTCTGGAGAGTCAGGACAGATGGAAGAGAACGGTTCCGTTTCATTGGTGGCAAGCAGTGTGGATAGAGGCTCTCTAACACCAATACACCCCGAGATGGCCAACTATACAGCCTGCAAGCAGGACACCCTGAAGGACCTGCTGGAGAGCCATGGAAGGAACGAATATTGAAGAAAGAGTCAAAGACACAAGTGTGGTGCAACCCGGAGTGAGTGGAGATGTGTCCCCGCTGAGAGAGACCGCAGAGGTTTTTGCCTGCGGTGCAAGAAAACAGTCTACAGAGGACTATGGATCAGGACAGCTAATTTATTCTTTATGAGCAGAGAATCACAGAGGACATTCAGCTGTGGAGACCCCAAGTGTTGGGGCCTCAACCCACTGCGAGCCATGGAGACCAGTTGGTGCACTGGCTGCGTGCCGCACTCGATCTAGAGTGCAAATACGAGGACTTGCTGCAATGCGTGAGGGAGCAGGATTGGGAAGCTGACGAGAAGCCTCCCCCAGGCTATGTGTTCCGTGGTCCTGGCCCAGCATGGATCTACTTTAAGGGGGGAGACAATTATGGCAGTCCACAGGCTGCCAGACATGCAGAATTGTGTGCCATCCAGGGGTGCTACCTGGACGTGTATGAGGACTCTGCCTTTTGGCCCGTGCTGAAGGGACTCGCTGCTGAAGAATGGGCACTCGAAATGGACTTAAAAAGGTTGCAGGCTGCAGCCCAGCTACAAGTCGCTGAAGTCCCTGGAGGAAGCCTCCCCCCACCAGCCAGCGGGAAGCAGAAGAAAAAGAGAGGTGGCCGAGCCAAAGCAGACCAGAGCAAAACATCATCACAGCCTGGGGATTACAACAGTAAGCCATCTTCCAGCGGCCAGTATCAGGTCACCAGAGAGACTGACACCCAGGCTGTTCCCCTCATGAGAGATGGGGCCACACAGACCATGGATGATCTGGTCAGCTTGTTACAGGCTGAATTGCTTACTGCTCGAGCACAGATAATGGCCCTGACAGAGACATTACAGAACCAGCAAAATGAGCTGCAAGATGGTCAGAGAGAGCTGGATGAGGTGAGACTATCCAGAGATGATGCAGCGGTGAATATACAGCGCCTGGAGATGGAGATGACTGGCTTGCAGGATTTACTTACAGCTGCTGAGCGAGCCAAGGATAATGCTGCTCGGGAGCGAGAGGAGGCCATGGCCATTGGCGTTTTAAAAGTCCAGGCAGCCATGGGGGAAAAGTGTCTCCTGGAATCCCAGTTTATGGAGATGATGGAGAAGCTGAAAGACGAGCAAAGTAACGCTGAGCGAGTAGGCGAGATTCTTAAAAAGGCCAGACTGCTGATTGAGCAACTGAGAACAGACGGAGAGGCAGAGCGAAGCAAGGCCCAGCTACTAGAGAAGTCATGTCAACAGCTGGAGGGTCAGTGCCGAGAACTAAAGGCTGAACTTCAGGCTTCTATCACTGCCTGGGAAGCAAGATGTCAAGAGCTTCAGGAGCAGTGTGATGCAGAGACCGAGCAATGCCATGCTATAAGTGAGCAGTTGAGACACTCTGAAAGCAGGCTGTACACTGCACAGCAACAGCTGGAAAATTAGAGGCTCCAGACAGTACTACACCAGCAGGTACAGGCCGAGCTGCAAGCTTCAGTTATTGAACTGAAAGCAAAGACTTTACAGCTAGAAGTACAGCTGAACGCCAAGATTAAAAACCAGCAGGCTGTCAGCGAAGAGGATGCGGTCCTTCCCACTGCGCAAGGGAGATGTATTTCAGGTAGCCAAAATCGCCGACTTGAAGGGACAACAATTATGGAGCCTGTGGACCTATTTTTGTACGTTGAGGAACCTGCGGCGCTCCCAGTGGATTTGGGAGAAATTCTAAGGCTGGACTCTGTGCTGGCATCGAAGTGTGCCTTGTCCCCGATGAACCTGGAGACCCCTATGGACCAAGGTGGCGCCAGAGAGGGGACCTCTTCTCACCTGCACAAGAGACCAGGAGAACCGGTGAGTGACCATCCTGAGAGGCTACCAAATTCCTGGTCCCAGGACGAATTGCATCCATTTGGGATTGTGGGGTGGGCCCCTTTTGAATGTTTGGGAGGGGGGCATCACTCGAAGGAGAGACTGGGGACTGCTGACTGTGTCTTGGTCCTGGGTCTGCAGAGGTGCCCTGGAGACAGAAAGATGTTGGGGGAATTCCAGTGTGCCCGCTAGCAAACGTTTTGTGTCTGTGGACTGTGGTGGCCTGTTGCCTGGCAGATACTACTGCGGTGAGTCCTTGGGAGCATTGGACAAGAGGGTTGGCCTGCCTCTTACCAAGGGACTATGGACCCACAGCCTTCCAGCGACCATCAGACCCCGCTGACTTTGCTTATGTGCCCGCAACCATTGGAACTTTGAAGATGGCACAGAAGAGGGGCAAGGTGAGATGTCTCGTCAGTGGCAAGCGATCCGTTTGGGATCTAAGCTTGCCCTGCCGTTCTGGAAGGGGGGACATATGTCATGGAGCTGATGTAACGCTCCATGCTTCAAACCCCAAGAGACTTTATTTATATCGTGTGATTTTAGATATATTTTACATCGTTTGGTTTTAGTTTAAATTAGTTTAGTGTGAAATGGCATAGCTTTAGTTTTAAAAATACTTATATTCCTGTAGGTAAATGTGTTTCTGGATAGCCAGTAAACAAGCTTTACTGCTGTGTAATTTATGCACCATGGTTTTTCCCCTTATCTAGCTACATGTTTAAATCAAGGGATCTGTGATAGTGTTTGTCTCTAATCTGATGTGTTAGAACAATGGATTATACAAATGTTGTGTGAGCTGAAGGCTAAAGAATGTAAAGAATGTTTATTGTAAATAACTGGCATAATGTAATTAGTATATTGGTAGGACGAGGTGTGCCATTTATGCAAATTATGACTGTTGGATTTCAGCATAAATGGTGGCGTTTCGTTCATTAAAAAGTCAGAGAACTCTCAGACTAAGACAGAGAGAGAATCCTGTTGGAACATACAGCCGCGTCTGGTGTTTCATTCAGCGACGCTACACTACACTATCACCCTCAGAAGTGTTATGAACCGGTGGCTGGCGCGGCTCCGGCGTCCATCGTTGCGCTCTCAAGGGCTGCGTCTCCCTCGCAGCCCTTCCTTGCACCCTATGCGCGCATGCCGTCGTCTCTTCCGGGTTTAATGCCTTCCAGCGGCGTGACGTCATCACGTCTCCACCGCAGACCTTTCTGCACCATGTGATCGTGTTGGCCAATCGGGAGGCAGGGCGCGAGATTTAAACCTGCTCTTTGCCTTTTTCTTTGCCCTTTCGTGGTTTTAGCTTGTTTGACCCTTGGTGCTGTATTCTGATATTCCTGATTGATTTATTTGTGTATGACCTGGCTTTTGGCTACTGACCTGAGTACCTCTATTATCCTCTGACCCGGCTTTTGGAAATTGACCTTGCTTTTGGCTTCTCCCTATTACCTGGGCTAGTAGTATCTTCCCTGGTACCTCTTTTGCTTCAGGAGACCGCCTCGTATTTCTTTACTTGCCTGTCCTTTTACCAGCCACACAAAGAACTGGTTTCTGTCATCCATCCTTTCCCTGCCTTATAGGTTCACCTATCGCTACTGCGTAACCCAGCCACCTTAAGGACTGGTATCGCAATTAGTTCTGAGTCTCCTCTTTCCTTATTGGGCTGACCGTAGCTACCCTCGGATTCGTGTCTGCCTGACAAAAAGGTACCGAGCGGCCTTCTGGAAATTCCTAATGGCTCCAGGGCAGAGGGACAGAAGCAGGCAGGTCAAGCTGCTCGAGGCACTGAGGACAGTGCTCCCAGTAGCCGGGCTGACTGCAACGAAGGGGTGTCTGGAGAGTCAGGACAGACAGAAGAGAACGGTTCCTTCACAGTGCCATTCCAGCAAGTGCCATCGTACCGTAACCCTGTGGTATTATGGAAGAGTGCAGGAGTGGACCATGCGGTCCTATATTAAAAAGATATGAATCTGGTAAACCCCTCTGTGGTATTGTGGAAGAATGCAGGGGTGGACCATGCGGTCCTATATTAAAACGATATGCATCTGGTAAAGGCGTCAGTGCAGCCAAATATTGTGCCTTTCATGGAGCAAGTGCCTTCACACCGTAACCCTTTTGTGGTATTGTGGAAGAGTGCAGGGTTGGACCCTGCGGTTCAAAAAATTAAAATGATATAAATGTGGCACAGGCGTCAGTGCAGCCAAATATTGTGCCTTTCATGGCAGCAAGTGCCTTCACACCGTAACCCTTTCGTGGTATTGTGGAAGAGTGCAGTGCTGGAGGTCTTGTGAATGCAGAAGACATCCCTGATCTATTCCGTTACGTCAGAATTAGGGGATTGATAGCTGCTGATCCAGGACTGATTCATTTTTATAAATGTCAGCCGGTCTACAGAGTCGGTGGACAGACGCACTCTTTTGTCTGTGACAATACCTCCAGCGGCACTGAACGTCCTTTCAGAAAGCACGCTGGATGAAGGGCAACCTAGTAGCTGCATAGCATATTGGCCATTCTGGCCAGTGATCCAATCTCAACACCCAGTAAGCCAGTGGATCATCTGCTGAAAAGGTATACAGGTCTGCCCTTGCCCCTAGGTAGTCCTGCACCATATGGTGAAGACGCTGGCAATGGGTGCCTACATTTGACGTAACTGGGCGTCGTGGACTAAAAAAATGTAAAAAGGCATCAGTCAAGCGGCCCCGGCCTTCACCACTATTCCTCTGATCATCCGCAGCCTCAGAAGCACCTGTGTCATCACTTGGTAACCTACCAGTGCCTGGAAAGGTGTTACACCAGTGTCGCTTTAGAGTGTCCTCAAGTTTTTTCATCCTGTGCTCCCTCTGTGCGGGCAGGATGAGCTCTGCAACTTTGCCCTTGTATCGTGGATCAAGAAGGGTTGCCAACCAGTAATGATCCCTCTCCTTGATAGCACAAATCCTGGGGTCCTTTAGCAGGCTTTGCATAATAAGGGACCCCATGCAGCGTAGGTTGGAGGTGGCATTATCTTCCGAGTCTTCCTGCTCAATGAGGATGACCGTATTGTGCACTTCCTCCTCCCAGCCATATACTAGTCCTTGGGTTTCTGGGCACACAAAACCCTCCCTTGAGGAATCCCCACCTTCAATGCCCCCACTACTTAAATATTCCTCCTCCTCCTCCTCCTGCCTGATCTGAGGAGGACCAGCTGGAATGCTGTCTGCGGAAAGACTGGGGCCTTCAGAGCTAGGGAAGGCCTCCTCTTCCTCCCGCTGCTCTGCCTCTAGAGCCACATTTTTAATTCCTCGCAGAGTGTGCTCCAGCAGGAACACTAAAGGAATTGTGTCACTGATGCATTCACTGTCCCTGCTCACCATCCTCGTTGCCTCCTCAAATGGTGACAGTACAGTGCATGCATCCTTGATCATCAGCCACTGTGAGGGGGGAAACAAGTTGACCTGAACCTGTCCTTGTGCCATACTCAGACAGGTACTCGTTGATGGCCCTCTGCTGCTTGTGCAGACGCTGCAGCATTGCTAGTGTCGAGTTCCACCTGGTGGGCATGTCACAGATCAGACGGTTTGTGGGAAGGTGGAATTCTCTTTGAATTTCTGTCAGGCGAACACTTGCTGGGAATGACCGTCTGAAGTGGCTGCAGACTTTTTTGGCCTGGCTGAGAAGCTCTGCCAGCCCTGGGTACCTGGTTAGGAAACACTGTACCACTAGAATTAGGACGTGTGCTAGGCATGGTACATGCTTCAACTTACCCAGGCGTTGGGCGGAGAGAAGGTTGCTGCCATAATCACAGACGACCATTCCCAGCTGAAGCTGGTTTGGTGTTAACCATCTCTGCACCTGCCTCTGCTGAGCTGACAGAATTTCTGTCCCGGTGTGTCTCCTGTCCCCTAAACAAACCAGCTCAAGCACAGCATGGCATCTTTTTGCTTGAGCCATTGCGTAGCCCCTGTCAGGCGTCGGTTTAACTGCCACTTCGCCAGAGACATAGAAGGAGGAGGAGGAAGAGGGAGAGGTGGTGGTGGAGCAGACAGACCTCGTACAGGCAGCTTTCTGGAGGCGTGGTGGATGAACAAGCTCCAGCACAAAGCCCCGTCTTGGATCCCTCCCAGCTGCAATCAGAGTTACCCAGTGTGCCGTGAAGGAAATGTAATGACCCTGTCCATGCTTGCTGGACCACGTGTCTAAAGTCACATGCACCTTGCTGCTGACTCCCTTTCCTAATGACTCGATAACATTGTCTTCCACTTGCTGGTTTAGTGCTGGAATGGCCTTCCGTGAAAAGTAATGGCGTTTTGGAACATGCCACTGTGGTACAGCACATTCAGCAAATTCACGGAAGGGAGCAGAGTCCGCCAGCTGGAAAGGCAGCAGCTGTAAGGCGAGTAATTTTGCTAAACTGGCATATAGACGCTGTGCTTGGGGATGGCTGGGACTATATTTTTTCTTACGCTGCAGCAGCTGGGGCAACGTAATCTGCCTGCGTAAATCTTCAGCTGATGGGATGCTGTCACATTGTGAGGAAGTACCTGGTACATCCATTACTGTAGCATCATCCCTTTTAGTGGAGGTTGTAGGCAATGACATGGCAGGACATACAGTGGGGGTAGAGACAGATGAGGAGGAGGAGGACCTACGCAAAGTTTTGCACCAACGGGGTGTGTGGCAGTTGTTCATATGTCGCCTCAAGCACGTGGTACCCAAGTGTCCGGTATCTTTCCCACGCTTAAACCTCATCTGACATAGATTACAAATAGCAATGCTGCGTTCTACTGCACATTTCTTAAAGAACTCCCAGACAACAGAGTTCCTGCATGTGTTCTTTGAGACAACAGCATTCTGCACCGGAGCAGCTCTGACATGTGATGCCTTGGACTGGCTAGTGCTACGGTTGGTCACAGAGGATGTTTTGCCTTGTGTTTTTTGTGCCTCCTCCTCCTCCCCCTCCTCTTCACTTGACTCCTCTGTTTGATCAGGCACCCAGGTGGAGTCAGTGACCTCATCATCATTGTCATCATCACCCTTTATCTCCTCGTCACTGGAGCCAACTTGGCAGTATGCTGCAGCTGCTGGGGCAACATGAGTGCCAGTTATTTGTGTGTCAATAACTGTCACCCCCTTCCTCTAGGTTGATTATACTCCCTTCCTCAACCTCAGAGATTGAATCAGAGCACTGTACTTGCTATGCATCCTCAAGCAGCATGTCACTGTCATTGTAGTCAAACAATTCAGCTGACTCCTCTGTGTGTGATAGCGAGGCTACGGCAGGAGTAGTTGTGGACATGGAGGCTGCATTAGATGTTATGGCAGCTGAGGTGGACTGTAAAGCACTACAAACCTGGCTGGCAGAGGACTCGGAGGAATCGGATGGAATGGTTAGCCAATCCACCAAATCCTCTGTATGTTGCTGCTGCTTAATACAGCCAGCACCAGTTAGAAAGGACAAGCGTGCCCCTGCAGAGGATGCACCACATCCACCATGACCAGAGGCACAGCCTCCCGACACAGGGGCTGCTTGCCCTCTTATCTGTGTCTGGGACCGTCTGCCTGTCCTTTTTGGTCTTTCTGACATGGTGAGTGATATATAGATTAAATATATACAGAACTCTGATTCAACTCTGGTATAAAGATTATAGATATCCAGAACTCTGGTATAACTCATTGAGACACCCTGATAGCTGGCAGCCAGTGTCAAGACACAGATTACAATTCACAGATACCACCTGTAAATCAGTGAGACCCCCTGATGGGTGGCAGTGACAAGACACAAATTACAATTCGCAGATATTTGCTACAAGTCAGTGAGACCCCCTGATAGGACCCCCTGATAGCTGGCAACAGTGACAAGACACAGATTACAATTCGCATAAATCTGATAGAAGTATGTGGGACCCCCTGATAGCTGGCAGTGAGATGACACAGATTACAAGTCTTAGAATCCTCCTATAAATCAGTGAGACCCCTGATGGATGGCAGTGACAAGACACAAATTACAATTCGCATAAATTTGCTACAAGTCAGTGAGACCCCCTGATAGGACCCCTTGATAGCTGGCAACAGTGACAAGACACAGATTACAATTCGAGAAATCTGCTAGAAGTATGTGGGACCCCCTGATAGCTGGCAGTGAGAAGACACAGATTACAAGTCTCAGAAACCTCCTATAAATCAGTGAGACCCCCTGATGGGTGGCAGCCAGTGAGATCACATTTTTTATAACAATTCCCAAATATTTTGTAGAAATTACTGACCCCAAAATACTGCGTGGCAGTGACAAGACACAGATCACCTCAATTCACAAATATGTTGTAGAAATTACTGACCCCCAAAATACTGCGTGGCACTGGCAGTGACAAGACACAGATCACCTCAATTCCCAAATATTTTGTAGAAATTACTGACCCCCAAAATACTGCGTGGCACTGGCAGTGACAAGACACAGATCACCTCAATTCCCAGATATTTTGTAGAAATTACTGACCCCAAAATTCTGCATGGCAGATTACCTAAAGTTACCTCAATTCACAAATATTTTGTAGAAATTACTGAGCCCCCAAAATTCTGCATAGCAGATTACCTCAGATTACCTCAATTCACAAATATTTTGTAGAAATTACTGAGCCCCCAAAATTCTGTGAGGCAGATTACCTCAGATTACCTCAATTCACAAATATTTTGTAGAAATTACTGAGCCCCCAAAATTCTGTCTGGCAGTGACTAGACACAGATTACCTCAGATTACCTCAATTCACAAATATTTTGTAGAAATCACTGACCCCCAAAATACTGCATGGCACTGGCAGTGACAAGAAACAGATCACCTCAATTCCCAGATATTTTATAGAAATTACTGTGCCCCAAAATTCTGGGTGGCATATTACCTCAGATTACCTCGATTCACAAATATTTTGTAGAAATTACTGAGCCCCCAAAATTCTGTGTGGCAGATTACCTCAGATTACCTCGATTCACAAATATTTTGTAGAAATTATTGAGCCCCCAAAATTCTTCGTGGCAGATTGCCTCAGATTACCTCAATTTACAAATATTTTGTAGAAATTACTGAGCCCCAAAATTCTGGCTGGTAGTGACAAGACACAGATTACCTCAGATTACCTCAATTCACAAATATTTTGTAGAAATTACTGAGCCCCCCCAAAATAGTTGCTGGGAGTGGGAACACAAAGATTACAACAATTCCCAGATATTTGGTAGAAATGAGACCCCCCCAGTAGATAAGACCCCCCCCCCAGTAGCTGGTGGCAGACTGGCAGTAAGAACACACACTAACAGAAGATCAATCTCCTCCGCAATCTCCGCACAAACACGTGCAGAAGCGCTGTGTGAAGCCTTATATAGTGTGCTGCGGGACTTAGCTCTGTGAGCCCATGATTGGGCAAAATTTGCCCAATCAGGACTCTGAGCCATGATTGGCATAGTCCTGAACCTGTCTTGCACCAGACCTGTGGTCAGGTGCAAGGCTGTAGCCAATTACAAGCTTCAGGCCAGTGGAAAAGTGCATTGTGGTCCATTGTGGTGCATTGTGGGAGAACACGCGGCGAACAGGCGGAAATGTTCGTAGTTCGCGAACATGCGAACAGACTATGTTCGATGCGAACTCCGAACCGATCGAACCGAACAGCTCATCCCTATTACAGGGTAAATTCACAGAGCACCAAAATGTCACCGTCATTTCGGTGCTCTTTCATTCCCTGCACTATAGAGCGATTCGGCAATTCCAGCTCGCCGACCCTGCAGTGTATTCGGGTATCACCGCTGGGTCCCAGAAGTGCAGGAAAAAGCCACCCATCGCATCCAAAAAACCGCTGCAAAACCGTCGATTTGAACTCAAAAACCGCCGCAAAAATGCTGAAAAAAAAGCCACATGCATCCGAAAATACTGACGATCCGCCGCAAAACAGCCAAAAAGAACCAAACACAGTGCCAACCAGTCGCCGAAAAAAGCCGGTAAGCCAACGAAAGGGGTAAAAAAGAAAACAAAAAAAAAACCATTGAAAGTGAAAAATTTGAAACGCTGTTTACAAAAAAAACTTCTGGACAAAAATGTCTGGAATTAACATAAGATCCTATGAATGATAAAAAAAAGGGCTGTTACAGAAATAAGAAAAAAAACGCTATTTAGAATAAAACCGGGAAAAAAAATTGGCAAAAAAATCCTGTTAAATGGCTAAAACATACTAAAAAAAAATTAATACAGAGACGAATAAATGATTTATTAGATATTGGATAAACAAAGGAATATTTTTAACATTG
This sequence comes from Leptobrachium leishanense, assembly GCA_009667805.1. Lineage (NCBI taxonomy): Eukaryota > Metazoa > Chordata > Amphibia > Anura > Megophryidae > Leptobrachium > Leptobrachium leishanense. The sequence continues at coordinate 24,292 of RXON01002914.1, read as the reverse complement.
AAACCTATGGGATTCACCTGAATAAATTGGCCAAATGAAACCACCGAACATCAGGGCACTTCACTGAGTTATTTTTTTAACACCTTTTTGTATTTATTTTTAAAACAAAATTATTAACTCCAAACGTTTTTTAAAAAATGCTGTTTTTTTATTCTGTAACAGACCTTTTATAATTTTATAGGACATTTTTTATTATTTACACCCATTTTAATGCATTTTTAATGGGTTTAAACATCTATTAGAAGAATAGCAGAGTTCCATTTGTTTCCTGCTGTTCGGCGGCCAGTTCGACAATCTTCAGTGGTGTACGGCGGTCTTTGGCAGCTCTATGTTCGGCGCACTTCGGGGACCCTGCGGTAAATAGCGAATTCACCTTTGGGTGGGCGATATGGAATCGCTAAAGTGCACCGAAATGCGCCGAACGAGAAAGCACCAAAATATCACTGAAATTTCAGTGCTTTCTGAATAACAGCTATTATCTTCAGAGTGACGACCAACCGCAGGGGAAAAAAAACACAAGCCGACGAACGGGGTAAAAAAAAATCCCCTGCAACTATTAAAAGCTGTTTGCAAAAAAACAATTGGACGAAAATGCCTGTAACTAATATATAAGGTCATATAAAAAATAATAAAAAGGTCTGTTACAGAAAAAACAAAAACCGCTATAAAAAACATTTATTGTTTTGCTGCAAATTAAAAGAATTAACGGTTAAATAAATATTTAACAAAAATGTGAATATTTTTTACATCGAAACATGTGATTCACCAACGAAAATCAGGGCATTTCAACATTTTTCTCTGCTGTTCGGTGTCTGTGAATAGATTAACCATTGCTTCTCTAGGGGGGATTTCACTGCCATCAAACAGGCACCGTATTTCACTGACAATTCGACAATATTTGGCGAATTGTCTGATTTTTGAATAGCCGAATGGCCACGAAATGTCACCGTACGGGGAAATTCACTTTTCGGTGCAATTTTGGGGCCAGTTCGGCGCTCTCTGAATAATCCTGTAAATGTTAATTCTTTCACTTATCTCAACCAGAGTTACATTATTGTGGGAATGTCATAAGCTATGTACAAATTGTCACATCTATAACTCGGGATTCCACCAGGAAAGCGCGGGAATTACTTTGTTTCTAATTCCATTGACAGCTTGTTGGGTTAATTGACTTTATCTCATACAGAAACATGATGGTTGTTATTGATTAAACTACTGTTTCGCAGAGATTTACATTAATTTATTGTGTTGTTTCGCAGCTCATATTGTGTCGAAGAGCAGATACTTTAGTCAAGCAAACTATTGTGAGTGAAACAACTGGTTTCTGATCTGATACAGTATATTTCCCAGATGTCAGATTAAACTCCCCATTATTTTCATACAATTATCCCACATAAACTGTCACCGTTTTGACAAGTAACATTTTAATATATTAATGTATTGTTATATATCCTTTATACACTTATTTAACCCCTTCACTACCAAGTCAATTTCCTACAAAAAATGACAGCAACCTTTTTTTTTTACCCCTTCCCCTGCTGAGCCATTTCACCGCTGTGTGCTGAGCTTATTTTTACCGCTTTTGCTCATCATTTTTAAATGCGTTTAGAAGTCACGTTTTATTATATGACCCAGAAATATTATTTATTTTTTTTCCGGCAGACTCAGCAGATTTATAATATATCATTATTATATGTATGCGTCATGTCTTGTCTGTATATTATAACAACAAATGCAATAAAATTTGAATTTATAATCAGATACAGCGTGTAAAGTGTTTTTTCACATTTTAGCACATGAGCGTTTGCGGTTATATTTTCTATGGGGTGCGCTTGCACAAAAATTAGAAATCGGGACTCGTTAAATTTTTTGGGGGAATTACGTGATTTTTTGCAAACGCACCCCATAGAAAAAAATCATTAGTGCAGGATCATTGTTCACTTTATAATTGAAATGTGAACAATATTGCTGCATTAATAAAAAATAACACAAAAAATATATATATATTTTGTATTATTGTTATTTATTTTTTATTATTCCTTTTTTTTTTTTTATATTGAACATGGTCATGTTTGGTATCAATCGAAAGGCCATGCTCAGACCTTTCGAATGACACCATGACCCCCTAGCTGCCACGGTTATGGAGATATCGGGGTTCAAAGGACAGCTATGGGTTCCTCTGCTATCTGACGTCATCGTGCTATGCACGACACATCAGGAGCCGAGGGGGAACCCAGAGGTGGAGCCGCCATCCAAGATGGCGGCCCCCACCGGAGCTAGATCGTGATCTGTCAAGTAAAGGGTTAAAAACCAGGCACCACTTTAAAAGGCAGACACTGCCCTTCAAAGCAGTGCCTGTTTTTTTTCTGAAAACCCTCCCTTTCAGGTGATCTCCCGGCATTGCCAGGGGGAATGTCACCTAGAAATGACGTCATTGCGCATGGCGCTGAAGCCAGAACGATGAGGGACCCCGGACAGAGAGGTGAGTATCTCCACTGGGGATCCCACAAGGGAAGGGCGTGTGGGGAACGTCTCACGCATATAGCGGGAGTCAATTAGGATGTCCTCCGCAGTGAAGGGGTTAAAAAAAACATTTTTAATTAATTATACTCTTTAAAGACATTTAAAAATACTCCTGATGATTTTATTTACTGTACTGACATATTTGGCCAGTAGATGGTGCCATCTACTGAACCCAAATGAGTTACAGTTGCCTTTCGGTTTTTTACTGCAACACTGTATCAGCTTGCTGAATGCCGGTCCCACATTCAATTTGCTGATTTTACATAGTTCTAACTCTTTGTGCATTATACCCACAGGACTAAAACTTTGGGGTTACCTTCTGCAGCCCAAAAGCAAACAAAATTTGTTTGCGACAAATGAATTTAATTAGCTTTTTTGGCTGCAGAACAGCATATCAAGATATCTCAATATTGGGGCACTAGTTGGTGCCCTTGAAACCCAAAATATCTCGATATTGGTAGTGAAAGGGTTAAATCATTTAAAGTGCACCCGCCATCTGTTAGAGATTTTTGATATGTGTTTTGTAGTGAATTAATTAACTCCTTGGCGGCAGATGTGTGGGGAATGTCCTCATTGACTCCTGCTATATGTGGAGGACGTTTCCCACATGCCACTCGCAAGCGGGAGCCCCGGCGGAGATACTCACCTCTCTGACCGGGGTCCCGCAGAATTCTGGCTTCAGGGAAGCCAGACGCTGAAGATAGACCGGCCCCAGACATACTGTAAATTACATCATCGCGCAATGCGTGATGACGTCATTTCCAGGCGACCCCCGGCAATGCCAGGAGATCGCCTGTAAGGGAGCGGGATCCTTTTGGATCCCTCTCCCTCCCGATCCAGAGGGTTTGAAGTAAGAAAAGCCAGACACCGCTTTGAAGGGCAGTGTCTGCCCTTTAACCCTTTCGCTGCTGAGGCATTTCACGCCTCTGTGCTGAGCTCATTTTTACCGGTTTTGCTCATCATGTTTAAATGCATTTTTAAGCCTTATTTTAGTATATGACCCAGACATATTATATATCGTTCTTTCCGGCAGACTCGGCAGATTCATAATACGTCTTTATTGTATGTATACGTCATGTCCTGTCTGTATAATATAACAAAAAGTGCAATAAAATTTGAATTTTCAATAGTTCACAACGTGTAAAGTGTTTTTTCCACAATTTAACATGCGAGCAATTGCGGTTATATTTTGTATGGGGTGCGCTTGTTAAAAAAATTAGAAATGGGGTTTCGTTTTTTTGTGGAAAATTACACGATTTTTAACAAACGCACACCAAACAAAAATCGTTAGTGCAGCATTATTGTTCATATTATAATTGAAATGGGAACAATATTGCCGCCTTAACAAAACAAAAAACAAAAAAAAATTGTTTATTTTCTTTTATAATTTTTTTTAAAATATTTTTTTACTTTTATTTTTAATTTTATTTTTTTAAAAGAACATTCTACATGGTCATGTTTGGTATCGTTGGAAAGGCCATGCTCTGGCCGATCCAACGATGTCAAACATTAACCCCTAGCTGCCACAGATCGAGATAGTTGGAACCCCATATCTCCACCATTGCTGGCAGCTAGGGGTTAACTCCAGGACTGGCGTCATCGTGCTATGCGCTGCCGCAGTGACATCTAATGTCCGCGCCGGGGTCCCGGAGTGCCGGGCTGACATCTAGCAATCGGTGTGTCAATGCTCAGGTCTCCTAAGGTTTTAGCTCAATAATGCATTTACAAAGAAGGCTATCACCCAGTAAGGACGGCCAGAACTGAAATGCCAAGGAAGCCTTCTCTGCACCGGAGATACAGCAACTATCATTTCAACCTCGGTCCCCCTGCTATTCACTATATTCATAAATGATCTGCCCAACGTCTGCAAAGCCTCAACTGTACACATGTACACAGACGACACCGTAATCTATACCAGCAAACCAGATCTCCCACAGCTGGAAGCCGTGCTGCAAGAACAATTCAGAGGTAGAAAAGTGGATCAAAGATAACAAACTTTTTTTAAAATACTGACAAAACTGTAACGTTATTTGGAACAGCACCTAAACTACATAAATTGCAACCTCCAATTTGGCTGGGGGGCCAGCAATCAGCCGGAATCCCAACTGATTGCTGCCTCCTGTGCATGGATGCGCTCAGCGCGTCCATAGCACAGGAGAACCACTTGGCAGGACGCGCTGAACCAAGTGGTTAAAGTGGTGCCTTTTATTTTTTAACTCCTTACGTACCAGATCGCGATCCAGCGCCGTTCAGTGCCAGATCATGATCTAGCTCCGGTGGGGGCCGCCATCTTGGATGGCGGCTCCACCTCCGGGTTCCCCCTCGCCTCCTGATGTATTGCGCATAGCGTGATGATTTCAGATAGCCAGGGAAACCCTAGCTGCCCGGGGATTTCCCAGGGAATTCCCCTGGTGGAGATATGGGGTTCCTTTGAACCCCGATATCTCCAGAACCGTGGGAGTCCAGAACCGTAGGGGGTCATGGAGGGTGTCATTTGAAAGGCCTGAGCATGGCCTTTCGAATAATAACAAACATGACCATGTTCAAAGCTAAAATTAAATTAATTAATTAATTGATTAATAAAATAATAATAATAAAAAAACATATATAAAAATGTTTTTTTTGTGTGTTGTTTTTATTAATGCAGCAATATTGTTCACATTTCATTTATAATGTGAACAATGATACTGCACTAATGATATTTTCCTATGGGGTGCGTTTGCTAAAAATCACGTAATTGCCCCCAAAAAATGTAACGAGACCCCATTTCTAATTTTTGTACAAGCGCACCCCATAGAAAATATAACCGCAAATGCTCATGTGATAAAATGTGAAAAAAAAACACTTTACACACTGCAGATGATTAAAAATTCTAATTTTATTGCATTTGTTGTTATAATATACAGACATATACATATCTATATATATATATATATACATAGATGTATACATATAATAATGATATATTATGAATCTGCCGGAAAGAACGATATATAATATGTCTGGGTCATATATTAAAATAAGGCTTCAAAACGCGGTTAAACATGACGAGCGAAAGCGGTAAAAATGAGCTCAGCACACAGCGGTGAAATGCTTCAGCAGTGAAGGGGTTTAAGCAATAAGCCTTTTTATTTTACATGGCGTTTTGTGAGTTTTTTCCCCCTATTTCATTTCTTTCATGGAAGAGGCCACCTTATCAGCTTGTGGGAGGAGCCCTTTTGTCACACTGTGTGATTGGCAGCTCTGCACAGACTCATAACCACGTAAGTGTTACGACCACCTGGCCCATATATCTGTGGTTTAACAATGCTGTACCATGGTCTGTGTCTGCTTTATCCTATGTATGGTCCATGCAAGTAACCCTTGGAACTAAACGAGGACGGGACGGGGTCATCCCTGAAGAGACCCACTGTGTCCATATTGAGCCTTTATTGTATAGGCTCCACCATATGTGAGTTCATTCCCCTCACGCACCTACCTGTTACAAATGTACAGACATACTGTGCCATATATGTGTCTTTTTATTTTTCATGTACTTTGATCATCACCTGTCTACATTGGATATGAGAACACATAGGGTAATTGTACCAGTTATTTTGTCCTCTTCACCTATTATTCATATTGGGTGCTTTCTTTGGTGTGCCATCAGCCTCCCACGGATGTGGGGTATCGTATAGGTGCTGTTCTCATCTTTATTTCAGTATCTGTACTTCTCTTGGGTTTTGGGGAAGACCCACGGAGAACATAGATGCTGTACTACTTCACTACTGTGTTATCATCTCCTCCAGCATCTGCCACCCCAGCGCCTCCATATATTGTTGTATTGGGTACCCATAACCTGCCTGTGAAGTGGTGGATTTCTAGGATGTATAGAAACATTTAAAAAAAAAAATGATGTTTCAAATGACGGTAAATGCTTTTCCTTTAATCTATTCATAAACAACTGCTTGGGGCGGCAGCCTGTATGAAAAGACATTTTAGGACGTGCAGAAAAAGTTTAGAGATTTTTTGGCTAAATTAATATGAAACTTATGCAGGCTTTGGATGAAAGTAACAATAGGTGCTTTAAAATTGGGCCTTTAGCGTCTGCAACAGTGCCGTCACACCGTAACCCCTCTGTGGTATTGTTGAAGAGTGCAGGGGTGGAGCATGCGGTCCTATATTAAAAAGATATGAATCTGGTAAAGACGTCAGTGCAGCCAAATATTGTGCCTTTGGTGCCAGGCCAGCAAGTGTCATCATACAGTAACCCTTCTGTGGTATTGTGGAAGAGTGCAGGGGTGGACCATGCGGTCCTATATTAAAAAGATATGAATCTGGTAAAGGCGTCAGTGCACCCAAATATTGTGCCTTTGGTGCCAGGCCACCAAGTGCCATCATACAGTAACCCCTCTGTGGTATTGTGGAAGAGTGCAGGGGTGGAACATGCGGTCCTATATTAAAAAGATATGAATCTGGTAATGGCGTCAGTGCACCCAAATATTTTGCCTTTGGTGGCAGAAAGTGCCTTCACACTGTAACCCTTTTGTGGTATTGTGTAGGAGTTCAGTGGTGAAGGTTTTGTGAATGCAGAAGAAATCCCCGATCTATTCCGTTACGTCAGCATCAGGGGATTGATATACATAAATACAGAAAAAATGCCGTCGCGCCCATACTCACCGGAGCGGCAGCAACTGCCAGTAGTAACAGTCCAGTCAATGTATAAAACATAACAAGGAAAAAGAGTGTCATCTGTGCTCGTTTCTATGTGTTCCGTGTACAACAAAAATTAGGTTTTTGTTTGTTTCAATGGCCATTGCAACGTAAGCCCACTCGCCACTTCAAGGCACCTCTTTAGAGTGGGTACCTAACAATTGTACCAAAAGGCCGCTCTACTGAGCAGCTCCAAGCCCCTCCAGCTGCTTTTCAGCCAAGGAGAGGCAAAGATGGTGGGTTTTATTTATACACGCACCAAACACTTCCCATTTGGGATCAAAAACAAAAACATGGAAAGAGGAACAGCTGCAGAACGACGGACTGGTGTTACAAGCATGATATACATAAATACAGAAAAAATGGCGTCGCGCCCATATTTACCGGAGCGGCAGCAACTGCCAGTAGTAACAGCCCAGTCAATGTATAAAACATAACAAGGAAAAAGAGAGTCATCTGCGCTCGTTTCTATGTGTTCCATGTACAACAAAAATGAGGTTTTTGTTTGTTTCAATGGCCATTGCAACGTAAGCCCACTCGCCACTTCAAGGCACCTCTTTAGAGTGGGAATGGAAGCAGAATCCACCAGCTGGAAAGGCAGCAGCTGCAATGCGAGTAATTTTGCTAAGCTGGCATTTAGATGCTGTGATTGGGGATGGCTGGGACTATATTTTTTCTTACGCTGCAGCAGCTGGGGCAACGTAATCTGACTGTGTAAATCTTCAGCTGATGGGATGCTGTCACATTGTGAGGAAGGACCTTGTACATCCATTACTGTAGCATCATCCCTGTCAGTGGAGGTTGGAGTCAATGACATGGCAGGACATATAGAGGGGGTAGAGACAGGTGAGGAGGACCTACGCAAAGTTTTGCGCCAACGGGATGTGTGGCAGGTGTTCATATGTTGCCTCAAGCACGTGGTACCCAAGCGTCCGGTGTCTTTCCCACGCTTGAGCCTCATCTGACATAGATTACAAATAGCAATGGTGTGGTCTGCTGCACATTTCTTAAAGAACTCCCAGACAGCATAGTTCCTGGATGTGTGCTTTGAGACAACAGCGCTCTGCACCTGAGCAGCTCTGACATCTGATGCCTTGGACTGGCCAGTGCTACGGTTGGTCATAGAAGACATTGTGCCTCCTCCTCACTTGACTCCTCTGTTCGATCAGGCACCCAGGTGGAGTCAGTGACTTCATCATCATTGTCATCACCCCATCTCCTCGTCACTGGAGCAAACTTGGCAGTATGCTGCAGCTGCTGGGGCAACATGAGTGCCAGTTATTTGTGTGTCACTGGCACTCCCTTCCTCTAGGTTGATTATACTCCCTTCCTCAACTTGAATCAGAGCACTGTAGTTGCTGCGCATCCTTAAGCAGCATGTCACTGTCATTGTAGTCAAACAATTCAGCTGACTCCTCCGTGTGTGATAGTAAGGCTACGGCAGGAGTAGCTGTGGACATGGAGGCTGCATTAGATGCTTTGGCAGCTGAGGTGGACTGTAAAGCCTGGCTGGCAGAGGACTGGGAGGATGAGAATGGCCTGGTTAGCCAATCCACCAAATCCTCTGTATGTTGCTGCTTCTTAAGACGGCCAGCACCAGTTAGAAAGGACAAGCGTGCCCTTGCAGAGGATGCACCACGTCCACGACGACCAGAGGCACAGCCTCCCGACAGACCCTTTTGGTCTTTCTAACATGGTGAGTGATATATAGATTAAAGATATACAGAACTCTGATTCAACTCTGTTATAAAAATTGGAGATATGCTGCAGAACTCTGATTCAACTCTGGTATAAAGTTTAAAGATTTCCAGAACTCTGGTATAACTCAGTGAGACACCCTGATAGCTGGCAGCCAGTGACAAGACACAAATTACAATTCCCAGAAACCTCCTATAAGTCAGTGAGACCCCCTGATGGGTGGCAGTGACAAGACACAGATTACAATTCCCAGAAACCACCTACAAGTCAGTGAGACCCCCTGATAGGACCTCCTGATAGCTGGCAACAGTGACAAGACACAGATTACAACAATTACCAGAAATCTGCTAGAAGTATGTGGGACCCCCTGATAGCTGGCAGTGAGAAAACAAAGATTAGAACAATTTCCAGATATTTTGTGTAAATGACTGACCCCCAAAATTGCTGGTGGCAGTGAGAACACACAGATTATAACAATTCCCAGTTATCTTCTAGAAGTGAGACCCCCAAAATTGCTGCTGGCAGTGAGAACAAAAAGATTAGAACAATTCCCAGATATTTTGTATAAATGACTGACCCCCAAAATTGCTGGTGGCAGTGAAAACACAAAGATTAAAACAATTCCCAGATATTTTGTAGAAATGAGACCCCCACAATTGCTGGTGGCAGTGAGAACACAAAGATTAAAACAATTCCCAGATATTTTGTAGAAATGAGAAACCCACAATTGCTGGTGGCAGTGAGAACACAAAGATTACAACAATTCCCAGCTATTTTGTAGAAATGAGACCCCCACAATAGTTGCTGGCCGTGAGAACACAAAGATTAGAACAATTCCCAAATATTTTGTAGAAATGAGACCCCCAAAATATTTGCTGGCAGTGAGAACACAAAGATTAGAACAATTCCCAAGATATTTTGTATAAATGACTGACCCCCAAAATTGCTGGTGGCAGTGAGAACACACAGATTACAACAATTCCCAGATATTTTGTAGAATTGAGACCCCCAAAATAGTTGGTGGCAGTGGGAACACAAAGATTAGAACAATTCCCAGATATTTTGTAGAAATGAGACCCCCCCAATAGCTGCTGGCAGACTGGCAGTGAGAACACACACTAACAATCTCCTCTCAAAAACACGTGCTGGGGCTGCAAGGGACACCTTATATAGTGTGCTGCGGGACTTAGCTCTGTGAGCCCATGATTGGGCAAAATTTGCCCAATCAGGACACTGAACCGTGATTGGCATAGTCTTGCACCTGTCTTGCACCTAAACTGTGGTCAGATGCAGGCTGTAGCCAATTACCAGCTTCAGGCCAGTGAAAAATTACATTGTGGTCCATTGTGGTGCATTGTGGGCGAACATGCAGCGAACACGCGGAAATGTTCGTAGTTCGCGAACATGCGATGTTCGAATCGAACTCCGAACCGATCGAACTTAACAGCTCATCCCTAGTTATGAGAGGTTTTGGAGTCAGCACCATGAAAAGAAGTGTTTTATGATTTATAATTGCTCCAAACTTCATAACGACATTAGCTCACAGCATACATTTCATAATTACATAATAAATAATTAAATAATTGGGTGATACCACAACTATGTCATTAAGCAAATGGAGGAAGCTGAAAGTGGAGCTAATAAAGGAGAATCGTTGATCAACCGGTCCTCTGCACTGTGGAACATGAGGTTAATAAGGTATTTTTAAGTAGGAATAAATGGAGGTCTTAAGTGATGTTACCCTAACCTTAGCCATAAAAGAAGCAGAAAAAGAAATCGTAACCTTATCAGTAACCCTCACTGACGCAACTCATCCCTCTGCTCACCTACTCACACATGATTGAATCCACTTCTATGGTCCCACCCAGGCCCAGCCTGGCCATCAGGCAAACTGGCAGACCGCGAGCTTCCCGGGTCAGCCGCTTGCAAGCTGCCCATGTTTTTTAATCCACTTCAGCTCGGGTATCGGACTCTCGGAGTCCGAATACAGAAATGTTTCAACTTGTAGCCCAGCAATGAACTCTGTGTCTAGCTCTGTGATACGCTCATACACATTGCACATTACTGTGAGGTTTATTGCTGTGGATTCTGTGATACGCTCATACACACTGCACATTACTGTGAGGTTTATTGCTGTGGATTCTGTGATACGCTCATACACACTGCACATTACTGTGAGTTTTATTGCTGTGGATTTTGTGATACGCTCATACACACTGCACATTACTGTGAGTTTTATTACTGTGGAGTTCTGTGATACGCTCATATACATTGTATATTACTGTGAGTTTTATTGCCGTGGAGCTCTGTGATAAGGTAATTTGTGCTGTGTATGAGTATCATAGAGCTGCACAGCAATAAAACTCACACTCATACACACTTCACATTACTGTGAGTTTTATTGCTGTGGAACTCTGTGTTGCACTCATACACACCGCAATTACAATGTTTTACTGCCACACAGCTCCAGAGTAATGTGCAACGTATAAGCATATCACAGAGCTCCACAACAATAAAACTCACAGTAATGTGCGCTAGACATGTGCATTCGTTTTAGTACTAAAACGATTTAGTCCGAATTTTGGGATAATTTAGTTTTCGTATGACTCAAGAGATACGAAACTGCTTAGTAGAAAAAACGAAAGAAACTAAAATAAAATGCATTACATTTTAGTTTCAGTCCTTTTTGTGATATTACATTGATGAGTGAAGGAGTCCAGTAATGAAACGCAACATCGCAAAGCTACAGAAAAGGTTTGTATGCGTAATCCTTCCCGACCCCTACCCGAAAATCTGACAGTGATAGAGCTCCAGAATACTCACTCACAGCACAGATAGCCAGCACAGGAGAGGAAACCTTTACTTAACCCTTGCATGTCTATGAGGCAGACAAGATGATAAAAGCAGCTGGAAAAGGAAAACATTCAAATAAATCACACTGAAAGCTAATGACAGAGGAGGGCTGGATAGTAAAAACCCCTTTATAACAAGCAGAGCTAGGAGAAGAGAGGGACTTTATAAAATGTGTGTTATCTCCCCTCCCGCTCTGCATAATAGGGGTGTGACAGAAAGGTTCTCTTCCGTCTGTCCTGACTCTCCAGACACCCCTTTGTTGCGGTCAGCCCGGCTACTGGGAGCGCTGTCCTCAGCGCCTCGAGCAGCTTGACCCACCTGCTTCTGTTCCTCTGCCCTGGAGCCGTTAGGAATTTCCAGAAGGCCACTCGGTGCCTTCTGATGTTGAGTATATAGTGTAGCGTAGTTTGTAATAAAGACACCAGGTGCGGCTGTATGCTTTAAAACAGGATTCTCTCTCTCTGAGCTCTGAGAGTTCTCTCACTTTTTAATGAACAAAACGCCACCATTTATGCTGAAGTCCAACAGTCATAATTTGCATAAATGACGCACCTCGTCCTACCAATATATATTAATTACATTATGTCAGTTATTAGCAATAAACATTCCTCTTTACATTCGTTAGCCTTTAGCTCACACAACATTTGCATAACCTATTGTTCTAACACATCAGATTAAACACACACTATCACAGATCCATTGAATTAAACATGCAGTTAGATAAGGGGAAAAGCCCTGGTGCATAAATTACACAGCAGTAAAGCTTGTTTACTGGCTATACAGAAACACATTTACCTACAGGAATATAAGTATTTTTAAAACCAAAGCTACGCCATTTTACACTAAACTAAATTAAACTAAAACCAAACGATGTAAAATATATCTAAAATCACACGATATAAATGAACATAAAGTCTCTTGGGGTTTGAAGCATGGAGCGTTACATCAGCTCCATGACATATGTCCCCCCTTCCAGAACGGCAGGGCAAGCTTAGATCCCAAATGGATCGCTTGCCACTGACGAGACCTCTCACCTTGCCCCTCTTCTGTGCCATCTTCAAAGTTCCATGGTTGCGGGCACATAAGCAAAGTCAGCGGGGTCTGACGGTCGCTGGAAGGCTGTGGGTCCATAGTCCCTTGGTAATAGGCAAGCCAACCCTCTTGTCCAGTGCTTCCAAGGACTCACCGCAGTAGTGTCTGCCAGGCAATAGGCCACCACAGTCCAAAGACACAAAACGTTTGCTAGCGGGCACACTGGAATTCCCATCAACATCTTTCTGTCTCCAGGGCACCTCTGTAGACCCAGGACCAAGACACAGTCAGCAGTCCCAGTCCCCAGTCTCCCCTTGGGGTGATGCCCCCCATCCGAACATTTAGCAGGGGCCCAACCCACGGCAATCCCCACAATCCCAAAAGGGCGCAATTCTTCCTGGGACCAGGAATTTGGTAGTCTCTCAGGGTAGTCACTCACCGATTCTGCTGGTCTTCTAGGCAGGTAAGAAGTGGTCCCCTCTCTTGTAGCACCTTGAGTCACTGGGGTGGAGTGCTGGGTGGTCTCCATCTTCGTTGGGGACAAAGCACATTCTGATGCCAGCACAGCATCCACCTCCAGCAACACTGGGTACAATTGCTCCTCTATGCAAAATATAACAGGGGCAATGACTTGACTCCCTGTTGTGCTGCTCTCTTCCGTTGGGGGCACATGGGTGCTGGCAGCTTGTGCCAGGGACAACTCATCTTGGAGCTGTTGGCACTGTGCTTGTGTCCCTTCGAGCTCAGCCTGCAGGTGGCTAACAGTGCCCTGGTGCTCCTGCTCCAATACACCTAGTTGGTGTGTCAGACGGCTCACCTCCATCTCGCTTGCCTTAGTTTGAGCGAGGCTCTCCTTCCGAGCTGCGTCTGCTTCTAGTAGCTGGTGTTGGCACAGCTGGAGTTGGTTCTGGAGCAGCTGTATTTCCTCTTGCTGCTCATAGGCCCGTGCCTGAAAAGTATCCCGGGAGAGCTGTGTCTGCTCCAACTCCTGCTCACAGCGCTCCAGACGAGTTTTAAATGTGGTAATTTCTGTCTGTAGAGCTGCTCTGGTTTGCCGTTCGTCCTCCAGCTGCTCAATCACTACACGAGAGCTGCGCTCCAGCTCTGCTATCTGCGCCTGAGCACCACTGAGCTCCGTGTGTAGGTCGATGTTACAGTCCTCACAGACCTGCAGCTGGGATGACAATTTTCGTATACTGACCGACTGTTCTCGTACTTCCATGCAGCGACCATTTCTCTCCACCGTGACCGCTCGCAGCTCATCCTGTAGCCGGTGCAATTGCAGGCCAGTCTGTTTCTCGCCCTGGGTGGCAAAGTCTAGTTGCCCTTTCAAAGTCTCTACCTCCCTTCGAAGCGGGTCACAACATTTGCATTCGCTCTCCAGCACCACCTCCATTTCTTTCACCCGTCCACCCCTCCGCTTCTTTTTACCCTTACTTGAGGGTGGGTTGCGGTCATGGTTGGTGCGGAGGCATATTTTGTTTGGGTCTTGGCATTGGCAGAAGCCGATGCTTCCAAAATCCCTGGTCTCTGCCAATCCAAGTCTGTAGACACCCTCTGGGTGTGTGGTGTAGTTGCCAGCCAGTTCTCCTACTGGCCACGAATGTCCCCTGGCTCCATCCAGCCTGGGACCTTGTATTTACTGTATTCCACATGCAGAGGGTTAAAATCTTCCTGGTCCTGCACAGCTTCCCCTTTCTGCAATAAACAGTCCTCATTCCAAATGCTCTGGAACAGGTCCATTCTAGGGTTTGGACCATATTGCTTGAGGCGTCTTTTTACCTCCTTGAGCGTTTCCATCTCGCTCCTGGTTGCACCAAACTTGTGCCTTTGACCCTTTCTTCAATATTCGTTCCTTCCATGGCTTTCCAGCAGGTCCTTCAGGGTGTCCTGCTTGCAGGCTGTACAGTTAGTCATCTCGGGGTGTATTGGTGTTAGAGAGCCTCTATCCACACCGCTTGCCACCAATGTGACAGAACCGTTATCTTCCGTCTGTCCTGACTCTTCAGACACCCCTTCGTTGCGGTCAGCCCGGCTACTGGGAGCGCTGTCCTCAGCGCCTCCAGCAGCTTGACCCGCCTGCTTTTGTTCCTTTGCCCTGGAGCCATTAGGAATTTCCAGAAGGCCACTCGGTGCCTTCTGATGTTGAGTATATAGTGTAGTGTAGTTTGTAATAAAGACACCAGAATACAAAATACAAACACAATCACAGACTTCTTGAATCAAATATGTAGCTAGATAAGGGGAAAAGCCCTGGTGCATAAATTACACAGCAGTAAAGCTTGTTTACTGGCTATACAGAAACACATTTACCTACAGGAATATAAGTATTTTTAAAACCAAAGCTACGCCATTTTACACTAAACTAAATTAAAATAAAACCAAACATAGAAACATAGAAAAATGTCGGCAGATAAGAACCTTTCGGCCCATCTAGTCTGCCCAATTACATGGATACTTTACCTGGATTTATCTTTTGTTTAGGATAGCCTTATGCCTATCCCATGCCTGCTTAAATTCAATTACTGTTTTGGTCTTTACCACTTCTACTGGAAGACTGTTCCATGTATCCACCACCCTCTCAGTAAAATAATGCTTTCTGATATTACTTTTAATCCTTTGCCCCTCTAATCTAAGACTATGTCCTCTTGTTTTGCTACTTTGCTTCCTTTTAAATATACTCCCTTCCTCTACCTTGTGGATTCCCTTTACGTATTTAAATGTTTCTATCATATCTCCTCTGTCTCGTCTTTTTTCCAAGCTGTACATGTTAAGATCATTAAGTCTTTCCTGGTAATTTTTCTCCTTCAAGCCGTACACCATTTTAGTAGCCCTTCTCTGAACTCTCTCTAAAATGTCTATATCCTTCTGGAGATACGGTCTCCAGTACTGCACACAGTACTCCAAGTGAGGTCTCACCAGTGCTCTGTACAGTGGCATGAGCACTTCCCTTTTCCTACTGCTAATACCTCTCCCTACACAACCAAGCATTCTGCTAGCATTTCCTGCTGCTCTATTACATTGACTACTTACCCTTAGATCCTCTGAAATAATGACCCCTAAATCCCTTTCCTCAGATGTTGAGGTTAGGACTGTATCAAATATTCTATATTCAGCCCTTGGGTTTTTACGTCCCAGGTGCATTATCTTGCACTTATCCACATTAAAACTCAATTGCCACAGCTCCGACCATTTTTTTAGTTTACCTAAATCATTTGTCATTTGGCTGATCCCTCCAGGAACATCAACCCTGTTGCAAATCTTTGTGTCATCAGCAAAAAGACATACTTTTCCATTAATACCTTCTGCAATATCACTAATAAAAATATTAAATAGATGTAAAATATATCTAAAATCACATGATATAAATGAACATAAAGTCTCTTGGGGTTTGAAGCATGGAGCGTTACATCAGCTCCATGACAAGGGGCTTAGGTCTGATACATTTTATATTATCCAGGAGCACTATCCCCCTTTCCTCATCTATAATACACATTTTATATAAAGTCCCTCTCCTCTCCCAGTGCTGCTTGTTATAAAGTTTTTTTTTACGTCTGATACATTTAGTATCCAGCTCTCACAGTTACTCTGTCATTATGAGCTGTCAGTGTGATTTATTTGAATGTTTTCCCTAGATTTAAAGTGCTTTATTTTATTATAAAAATAAATTTGCACCAGTCATCTCTTCTCTGAGCTTTCAAACTGATTTACGTTAATATTTTCATTCTCCCCTGCTTTTATATTCCTGTGTCTCCCCCACAGAGGTACAAAGTTTAAGTAAAAGTTCCCTCTCCGGTGCTGGATAAGCAATACATTCTGAAGTTCAGCACCCTCCACATGCCAATGCAGTAGGATGTTCTATACAGAGAGGGGTATTAATTAATGCAGGAGGATGTTATCTACATTATACAGAGAGGGGTATTAATTAATGCAGGAGGATGTTGTATACATTATACAGAGAGGGGTATTAATTAATGCAGGAGGATGTTCTATACATTATACAGAGAGGAGCTTTTTTTTTTAGCCCTTTAAATCCAGTGGCTGTGAGCGCTGAGATCGGCTGATTGTTATATTATCTCTCAGTACAATGTATCAGGCTCAGCTGTTACAGTAACTGACTGTAACAGCGCTCAGAGTTTCAGTAAAACAAGGAAATAATATTGTTCTAACCTCTTATATATAAAAATATTATTTACTAGTTTTACTGAAACTCTGAGCGCTGTGATGAGCAGCAGTCAGTTACTGTAACAGCTTTGCCTGGCACATTGTGCTGAGAGTGAGTGATACTGTAACAAGCAGTGATCTCAGCCCTCTGAGGAGCCACTACAATAGTAATTGTATCCACTGGTTTTCGGATGAATGAAATTAGTTTTCATACTAAAGAACTGAAAACTAATTTCTTTAGCAACTAAATAAATTGCATTTTAGGACTAATCCATTAGTTCAAAACGAAATTTTGTGCTGTGCACATGTCTAATGTGCGCTGTGTAGAAAAAAAAATGGGCTGCTCAGTCCAAAATGCCCAGGCCTATATATTTTGTCCCAGTTCGGGCCTGGTCCCACCATTCTCAAACCACTGCACTAAGGATCCTGCTATGTAGTAAAATTCATCTTGTCTTACTCAACCTCAATCCCACTAGACTGTAAGCTCCTATGAGCAGGGCCCTCTACACCTCTTCTTTCCATCCTATGTCCGTTTATCTATATCTTATTCATTTTGGTTATTGTAAAGTGCTGCGGAAACTGTTGGCGCTATATAAATGATGACAATAATAACAATAACCCTAACCTTAATTTTAAATAAGCAGAAAAAGAACTCAACCAGTAACCCTGATCCTAACAGTAAGCCTAATCCAAATCATAAAATAAGCAGAAAAAGTAACACTAATAGTGTGTTCGGTGTTCGGTTCACATTCGAACTGGGACATCGGAAAAAGTTTGAACGCGAACACAATTCGAACACAATGCAATTCAATGGGGCTCAAAAGTTTGAAAATAAAGGTCCCCTCCAGAGGGCATATATGCAATATATTGGTCATAAAAGGTGTATGGGGGTCTGGGTACTGCCCTAGGGGCCAGGAAACAATGAAAAACAAATAAATAAAAACAATCATTTTTAACCATTTCATTGCTGAGTAGGGATGAGCTGTCCGGTTCGATCTGTTCGGAGTTCGAATCAAACATCGGCTGTTCGACAGTTCGCGAACTTTGAATTTTTTGGGACATTCGACCAAAAGTTCGAAAAAAAAGAAATTGAAAAAAGTATAAAAAATGCTTAAAAAATACAAAAAAAATTAGAAATAAAGAGATTCTTTACTGCAGAATATTATAAGCAACGGTTTATTAGATATTGAATTAAAACGGGAAATTTAACATTGAAGCCTATGGGATAAAACATTCTTGTTACTAAAACATCAGGCAGACACGGCCCTCTAATTAGACACTGTGGAGCTGTAGAGGGCAGCCTGCCGGGGTCTCCCAAGGATCCCCTTGAGGAGCATGCGGCCGCCGGATGACAGAGCTGTGACTGTGTGGACTAGCCGCCCAGGTGTATGTGGCAGAGACAGGCAGCGCAGGGAGGGAGCAACTGCACCTGTGGCCACGGCAGACCCCCCACAACTAGGATCTAGGATCCAGGGAGCCCCCACTGACCACCAGGCTAAGGTAAGGCGACACATTTCTAAAAAAAATAAAATCCGAGGACATTTTTAAATGTCCCCGGGAACTTAAAATCAAACTTTTTTTTCTTTCTCTACCTGGCTGAATGTATTTAATTATATACAGTTGCAAGAAAAAGTATGTGAACCCTTTGGGATTACGTGGAGTTTTGCATGAATTAGTCATAAAATGTGCTCTGATCTTCATCTAAGTCACAACAATTTGATAAACACAGTCTGCTTAAAATAATACAACACAAACATTATATGTTTTCATCTGTTTATTGAACATAACATGTAAACATTCACAGTGCAGGATGGAAAAAGTATGTGAACCCTTAGCCTAATGACTTCTCCATGAGCTAATTGGAGCCAGGAGTGAGCCAACCTTGAGTCCAATCAGTGTGATATTATTGGATGTGTTGCTGAAAGCTGTCCTGCCCTTAAAAACACACACCAGTTTTGGGTTTACTGCTTTAAAGAAGCACTGCCTGATGTGAACCATGCCTCGCAAATAAAAGCTCTCAGAAGACCTACGATCAAGAATTGTTGACTTACATGAAGCTGGAAAGGGTTACAAAAGTATCTCCAAAAGCCTTGATGTTCATGTGTCCACGGTAAGACAGACTGTCTACAAATGGAGAAAGTTCAGCACTGTTGCTACTCTCCCTAGGTGTGGTTGTCCTGTAAAGATGACTGCAAGAGCACAGCGCAGAATGCTTAATGAGGTAAAGAAGAATCCTAGAGTGTCAGCTAAAGACTTACAGAAATCTCTGGCACATGCTAACATTTTTGTTGACACATCTACAGTAAGGAAAACATTAAACAAGAATGGAGTACATGGGAGGACACCACGGAGGAAGCCATTGCTGTCCAAAAAGAATATTGCAGCACGTTTGAAGTTTGCAAAAGAGCACCTGGATGTTCCACAGCACTACTGGCAAAATATTCTGTGGACAGATGAAACCAAAATTGAGTTGATTGGAAAAAACACATAACACTATGACGGCACTGTGCATTATTGATCACCAGATGAAAATACGTGCAAGGATTGTAATTCCAGCGGTGACTGGTGCACGTAAATGGTTAACGCTTGACGCAAACATTCACGCTTTGCGCGAGTGTTTTTGTATGAAGATTGTAATATAGCCCTAACCATAATTCTAATCATAAAACATGCAGAAACAGAGAAACAAACAAAGGGCACAGCGTATGTTCCAAGCAAAGGGTTAACACGCATTGAGCATCTCACTGGGCAAATCGTATGTTCCAAGCAAAGGGTTAACACGCATTGAGCATCTCACTGGGCACATTGTATGTTCCAAGCAAAGGGTTAACACGCATTGAGCATCTCACTGGGCACATCGTATGTCCCAATCAAAGGGTTAATGGGCATTGGGCATCTCACAGGGCATAGCATATGTCCTAGCAAAGG
Organism: Leptobrachium leishanense; assembly: GCA_009667805.1. Lineage (NCBI taxonomy): Eukaryota > Metazoa > Chordata > Amphibia > Anura > Megophryidae > Leptobrachium > Leptobrachium leishanense. The sequence continues at coordinate 4,402 of RXON01002914.1, read as the reverse complement.
GTTAATGTGCACTAGGAATCTCACAGGACACAACGTATGTCCAGCAAAGGGTTAATGAGCATTGGTCATCTCACATGGCACAGCGTATGTCCAAGCAAAGGGTTAATGGGCATCTGGCATCTCACAGGGCACAGCGTATGTCCCAGAAAAGGGTTAATAGGCATTGGGCATCTCACAGGGCACAGTGTATGTCCCAGCAAAAGGTTAATTGGCATCGGGAATTTCACAGGGCACAGCATATGTCCCAAGCAAAGGGTTAATGGGCATCTGGCAGCTCACAGGGCTCAGAGTATGTCCCAGCAAAGGGTTAAAGGGCATTGGGAATCTCACAGGACACAGAATATATCCCAAGCAAAGGGTTAATGTGCATTGGGAATCTAAAAGGACACAAAGTATGTCCAAGCAAAGGGTTAATGGGCATACAGAATCTCGCAGGGCACAGCAAATGTCCCAAGCAAAGGGATAATGAGCATTGGGTATCTCACAGGGCACAGCGTACATCCCAACAGAGGGTTAATGGTCATTGGTCATCTCACATGGCACAGAGCATGGCTCAAGCAAAGGGTTAATGTGCATTGGGAATCTTACAGGACACAACGTATGTCCCAATCAAAGAGTTAATGGGCATTGGGTATCTCACAGGGCACAGCGTATATCCCAACAGAGGGATAATGGGCATTGGTCATCTCACACAGCACAGCAATGTCCCAAGCAAAGTGTTAATGGGCATTGGGCATCTCACAGGGCACAGCGTATGTCCCAAGCAAAGGGTTAATGACCATTGGGCATCTCACAGGGAACAGCATATGTCCCAGAAAAGGGTTAATGGCCATCTGGCATCTTATTGGGCACAACGTATGTCCGAGCAAAGGGTTAATGAGCATTGGTCATCTCAAAGGACACAACGTATGTCCCAGCATTTGGTATCTCACAGGGCACAGGGTATGTCCCAGCAATGGGTTAATGGGCATACAGAATCTCGCAGGGCACAGGGTATTTCCCAAGCAAAGGGTTAATGGGCATTGGTCATCTCACATGGCGCAGAGCATGGCTCAAGCAAAGGGTTAATGTGCATTGGGAATCTTACAGGACACAACGTATGTCTCAAGCAAAGGTTTAATGGGCGTTGGGCATCTCACAGGGTACAGCCTATATCCCAGGAGAGGGTTAATGGGCATTGGTCATCTCACATGGCACAGCGTATGTCCTAGCAAAGGGTTAATGGCATTGGGCATCTCACAGGGCACATCATATGCCCCAGCAAAGGGTTAATGGGCATCGATCATCTCACAGGGCACAATGTATGTCCCAGCAAAGGGTTAAAGGGCATTGGGTATCTCACTGGGCACAGCGTATGTCCCAGAAAAGGGTTAGAGGGCATCGGGCATCTCACTGGACACAGCGTATGTTCATGCAAAGGGTTAATGGCATTGGGAATCTGACAGGGCACAGTGTATGTCCTACCAAAAAGGTAATTGGCATCGGGAATCTGACAGGGCACAGCATATGTGCAAGCAAAGGGTTAATGGGCATGGGCATCTCACAGGGCACAGCATATGTGCAAGCAAAGGGTTAATGGGCATTGGGCATCTCACAGGGTCTCCTGCATCGTTTATTTTTCTACACTTATGTTGTTTTGTTTTAAACATTATAAAATGGAAAATGAATCGTTCCGAAATGTCAAATCGGTCTGAAAGAACGAATCAAAATGATACGAAACGAAACCCCACCTACCTAAAAGATCCGAATCGAAATTGATCGCCGTGCACAAGTCTAATATCAAGTGTGATTTTCCTATTTAATGCAATGTATGTTATTTTTATATATAGATACATTGTGGTCCTGAATATCAGAAATATTGGAATACATGAGACGCTTCCGATATGTCCGAACTGGTCCCGTACTAAATTCCGAAATATTCCAAACCAAACTGAAAATTATGGCTACGCACACGACTAGATATTAGTATACAGTAAATACAAAGGATAAGCTCCTATTTAACATTTATTATTTTCATTTTATGTCATATGTTATTGTAAGATTAACATTGTTTCCTCCTGGAATAGTGAAACAAATAGTCCATGAGACACAGAGCTGCTGGGCTTATGGGACCTGGAACTCTCTGTGCAGTATCGGCCGCTGGGGTTCACACACACAGACATAACATCATTTGTTCTATGTGTTAGGAAAAGTATAAATATCCTTTAAACATTTACACACAGGAACATTATTTCATTCTCTTTTTATTGCAGGAGTCAGTGAGGTTTGAAACGGAGGAAAAATAACACGTGGAATCCTGAGAATGGATCATACGGCTCACACTATTCCAATGGTAATGTATCCATATCATATTAACCCCTTAATGACACAGGGTTTTTCTTTGGCACTGCAGAAATAACAAACAGAATTTGCTTTTCTGCTGCTGCGTTCTTCTGTAATCATAATAAAACACGAGGAAAGATAGCTGACTGGATTGAGGTTTTTTATTATATGTATAAATGCATTTTGCGGATCAATTCATATTTTTATCATGTTGGTAATTTTTTTCTTTAGGCCTTTAGGCGCTGATAACATGTTACACATAACAAGACCTTTGATGGTGAAACTTATGTATGTTTTTATATTAGGTAATTCATAACATTGCGTTTATATTTCTGTGCATTGTTGTGCTGTTTATTCTACAGGATTAAAGATTATTTGGCTATAAAGGGAATAGCCGGTTCACAGCAAACGTTTACTAGTCGTCTGGAGACCTTGTTATATTATTGTTTATATTTAAAATAATAATAATATAAACACGGTTAGCAGTAGTTTGTAACATAAAAAATGTGTAAAAAAAATCAAAGGTCTGAAAACTTTCTGAATCAGGATCTTACTGTGAGATATCACTGTAACCATTAAAAACTTAATTCAGACATTAAGCATAAGGCATACAGGGTTATTCAAAGAGAATCAAAAAGTCACTGCACGGTGACTTTTCGTTCTCTTCAATTCGGTGCAATTTGGCAATCCCATTTCAGCGACCCTGCAGCGTATTCAGCAAGCACCACAGGGCCGCCGTAGTGCTGGGAAAAGCTGCCGCAAACCCGATGAACACACCGCAAAACCCAGCGAATGCACACTGAAACCCGCAAAAACATCTTTAACCCCACCGAACACGCCGGAGAAACCCGAGCAGCCATCGATCACAGAGAAGAGCAGCCACTGGAAAAACCCGACACGCAGACAAATGGAGAGAAAAAATCTAATGAATCCAATGAATGATAATAAAAAGGGCTGTTACAGAAAAAGAAAAAACGATTTAAAAAAAAAAGGAAAAAAAAGTTTGCATAAAAAATTCCAAAACATGCCTACAAGATCTTAATAAAATCTAAAAATAAAGAGACTTTTTGCTGCAGATTAAAATAATAAACGGTTTATTAGATATTGCATTAAAATGGGAATATTTTTAACGTTGAAGCCTATGGCATTCGCTTGAATAAACCTGTCGAATGAAACCACCGAACAGCAGGGCATTTTGACAACTTTTCTCAGCTATTCGATGTTCTCTGACTAGACAAGGCATTGATTCTCTATGGGGGTTTCACTGTCCTCGAACAGGCACCGTATGTGCAGGCAGTTCGCCAACATGTGGTGAACTGCCTGCTCTCTGAATAGCCGAATGGCCAGGAAAGGTAACCGAACGCTGAATTTCACTGTTCAGTTACCTTTCGGCCACAATTCGGAACACTTTGAATAACCCTGATATTCTTGCCTATAAAAACATAGACAGGGTTATTGAGAGAAAGGTGAAACTCTGGAGAACTTTTGGAGAAGTGAAAATTCTAGGTCAAAATAGCTGATTTGAAAAGTGAGATAAATGGGAGTATTTTTCTGGTTTGGCTATTTTGACCAAGAAGATTCATTTCTGCAAAAGTTCTCCAGAGTTTCACCTTTCTCTCAATAACCCTGAAAGTATGTTACTAATCAGGAGTCAAACTATATCAGGAACTGAAGGTAAAGCAGAATCAGGTTAATAAACCTTTATATCCGCTGTCTTAGTGTTTTACTGCTCGCTGGGTGTAACAATATTTCTTTAAATAATTAATGTGTGGCAAATTTACTTTTGAATTTCACTTACAGGGCTATCCAAAGAGATCCGTATGGCTGGAGAAAGGTAACCGAACCCTGAAAATCAGCGTTCGGTTACCTTTCCAGGCCATTCGGCTATCCAGAGAGCAGGTAATTCGCCAAATCCTGGCGAATTGCCTGCACATACGGTGCCTGTTCGGTGCCTGTTCGGTGCCTGTTCGAGGGCAGTGAAATCCCCATAAAAAAGCACTGCTTCGGCTATTCAGAGAACAGAAACCAGCAGTGAAAGATTCCCCTAATGCCCTGCCGTTCTGTGATTTCATTCGACAGG